>JBAGKK010229509.1:0-10711 GCA_037177015.1 Euceroptres primus | reverse complement strand
AAATGAATATGTTTCCCACCTTTTAACCAAGAACAAATGAATATATTTTCTCAACTTTTATCCAAGAACAAATGAATGTTTCCCAACTTTCATCCAAGCACGAATGAATGTTTCCCAACTTTCATCCAAGCACGAATGAATGTTTTCCAACTTTCATCCAAGAACAAATGAATGTTTCCCACCTTTTAACCAAGAACAAATGAATATATTTTCCCAACTTTTATCCAAGAGCAAATGAATGTTTCCCAACTTTCATCCAAGAACAAATGAATGTTTCCTAACTTTTATCCATAAACAAATGATATATTGTAAATTCTTTTTCATTGTTAAAAAATTGATCTGCAACGCTTTGATATTCTGAATTTATTGTGTTTTTTATATCGCACTTTGATTTTTCTTTTAAAAGTTATAATGAATATGATTCCCAACTTTTGTCCAAGAACAAATGAATGTTTCCCAACTTTTATCCAAGAACAAATGAATATGTTTCTCAACTTTCATCCAAGAACAAACGAATATGTTTCCCAACTTTCATCCAAGAACAAATGAATAAGTTTCCTAACTTTTATTCATAAACAAATGATATATTTCCCATATATTGTAAATTATTTTTCATTATTAAAAAAATTGATCTGCAACGCTTCGATATTCTGAATTTATTGTGAATTTTTTATATCGCACTTTGATTTTTCTTTTAAAAGTTATATTTAATATAATTGTTATTTTTGTCGAATTTATAAACCCATTTTGAAAGTTTGAGGCGCGATAAGTGGTGAACATGCTTAATAAAAACAGTGTTTATTTTATATATACTTTTTTTTAGTTTTTGCCTTTTGCAATTTCTAGAGAGAGTGAACTTTGTGGATTGGTCATAAAAGCCTAGTAGGGAGAATCCGGTACGTGATGAGTGATTTTTTCCAAAGACAGTTTAGCAGAAGCATTTCACCTTTTCCTGGGGTCAAAAGGGGCTGAGCAGTAACCGTTATGACTTAAAGGCACCATAGGACAGACGATACGTTAACGGCGTGTTTTGCATATCAATGCACTTCATCTTTGCCGATGGGGACTTTTGACAAAATAGAGTTGGCTTTTTCAATCTAGTGTATCGATTAATTGCTACATAAATAAATTAAAATCAGAAATCAAATTTGGAATTTGAAGTTCGAGCATTTTGAGTAAACTTTTCAAAAATAAAATCTAGAAAGTTTTTATGTGAGATAAAATTTAAAACAACTTATTGTAACAGGTAACGACGATGGTTTTACATTTAAACTTGCAATGCAGGTGTTAAGTGGGTATTACTTAATGTCGCTAAGTAGATGCATTCATATAATATGTAGATAGAGCAATGTAAGAACGAGCTACTGGGCTTGTTGGATTTGCATAAACGAGGGGCAGGAATAACGACAAAAAAAAGAATTTTCTACACTGAAAAATATTATTACACCATTGGAAGTTATAAAACTGTGCAACATTATGCAAAGCATACTTAGATTAAATTTATGGTCTTGATAATAATTTAGAGGAGCTTGTTTATGAATATCTCTTCATGTTGTATTTATTACACTATAAAATTATTAAAGTGTTAAATTAAAGTATTAAAGTGTTAATTTAATTTAATACGGTAATCAATGAGTAATGGACTTCACTTAGAGTTATTCAATAACTTACAAAGACCTCAATTATCTTTTCCAAAGCTGTTATCTTTGGAACGAAAGAAAAAATGCGAATGTAAAAAATTCTGATCTTCTGCATGGTTGAAGAACGGCAGCATGTAAATTGCAAATTGAAAGGTAGCATGTTTTTACAGAAGCAAAAGTGCACATACACGAGGCCACGGTCACACTCACGTTGCCTTGGCAGCCAGCTGTGAGTACGCAACGAATGCCAGACATTGTAATCTGAAGGTCCCTTTTACGAAGCCGCATGACTACTTTTCAACTATCACTTCTGTCTACCGTTCTTCGACCCTACGAACAAATCTAAGCGCCACCGAGAAAAAAAAAACAATTTTTAGTAAGGTAAATGTCCCAGTAATCGTACCGGTACCATTGATCGTTTAATTGTTGGATAACTTATAGTAATAACGATAAACGACATTTAAAGAAATGTTTGGTAAAAAGAAACTAATGTGTTTTAGCATTATTTATTATAAAAATCAATGAAAATCAAGTATAAATACTTAAAAACTAAGATTAATAGTGAAACGATTCTGGGTGATGATTACTCGGACATTTACCTTATCAGTAATTTCTTGATCTACAAGGGTTTTTTTAAAACTAGTATGCAGTAGGGTGGTCCAAAAATGCATTGGAAATTTTTTTTCGAATTTTTATGCTCTTAACCACCAAATTCGTTCGAATCCATAAAAAACTAAAGCGTTTTTAAAAAAATTATATTTAGAGGTACCGTAGGCCCCATGAAGTTTAACATGTGTTTCCCATAAGAAAAAAGTTGTTATTGTACATTTTATTCAGAATCATCAATATTAGGGAAATTAAGTTGAAACTCAATATTTTTCTACACAATTAGTCATAGAATACGAATCAAAAATTTCTTTTTAAATATCATCCCCATAAGTCTGTTTTATAGAGTCCCAAAAAAACTCCATAAGTGAAAAATTGGGTTTTGCGAGTTTTTGGCGCTAATTATTATTTTTTTTGCAGTTTTTCTTAGTACAAATTGTTTCTAACACATAACATACTACTTTCTACTGATAATTATATGTTTACATAAATTGTTTAAATAATTTATTATTGTTTATAGCAATTTTCTCTTAGAATAGAATAGAAAGTTAGAAATTAGAATAGAGTTTTTCCGAATTTTTCAACATTTTCTCAACTTTTCAGTTAGAGAGAGGCAATAATTCAGTTCTAGCAATAATCAATTAAAGTTAACAGAAATAATCGTTGAAGCAATTTATTATCATTTATAACAATATTCTCTTAGAACAATGCTAGAAAGTTGCGGTTTATTTTAAAAATTTTAAACTTTTTGTCCACTTTTCACTTAGAGTGAGGTAATAATTAATGCAGTTTAGCAAATATAATTGTTTAAACAAATTATTGGTTATAACTATCTTCCATATTAATGCTAGATAGTTGGAGTTTTTTCACTTAGTGAGGTAATAATTAATGCAATTTAACAAACACAATTGTTTAAACAATTGAGCATTATTTATAGCAATATTCTCTTAGAATAATATTAGAAAGTTGCGGTTTTTTCTGTAATTCAAAAGTGGACAAAAGATGGAAAACTTTAGAAAAAACCGCAATTTTCTAGCATTATTCTAAGAGGATATTGTTATAAATAATGATAAATTGTTTAAACAATTGTGTTTGTTAAATTGCATTAATTATTACCTCACTAAGTGAAAAGTGGAGAAAAAGTTTAAAATTTCAGAAAAAACCCCAACTATCTAGCATTAATATAGGAGAAGATAGTTATGAACAATAATTTGTTTAAACAATTATGTTCCCTAAATTGTATTAATTATTACCCCACTCTAAGTGAGTAATAATTATTTCAAGTTAACAAACATAATTATTTCAACAATTTATTCTTATTTTTAATAATATTGTCTTTGAATAATGCTAGAAAGTTGCGGTTTTTCCTGAAATATTCAACTTTTAGTCCACTTTTCGCTTAGAGTGAGTTACCAATTATTGCAATTTAACCAACATAGACACATGTATTTGTTTAAACAAATTATTATTATTTATAATTATCTTTTTTTAGAATAATGGTAGAAAGTTGCGTTTTTTTCTGAAATCTTCAACTTTTTGTCCACTTTTCACTAAGAGTGAGATAATAATTAATGAAATTTAGCGAACATAAATGTTTAAACAAATTATTGTTGTTTATAACTATCTTTTCCTATATTAGTGCTAGATAGTTGCGGTTTTTTCTGAAATATTCAACTTTTTGTCCACTTTTCACTTAGTGAGGTA
This sequence comes from Euceroptres primus, assembly GCA_037177015.1. Lineage (NCBI taxonomy): Eukaryota > Metazoa > Arthropoda > Insecta > Hymenoptera > Figitidae > Euceroptres > Euceroptres primus. Next base: position 6,761 of record JBAGKK010229509.1, on the reverse strand, counting down.
ATAATTAATACGAGTTGATAAACACAATTGTTTAATTGTTTAATTGTTTTTAATTCATTATTATTTATAACAATATTATTTTAGAGTAATGCTAGAAAGTTGTGCTTTTTTCTGAAGTCTTCCATTTTTTGTCCACTTTTCACTTAGAATGAGATGATAATTATTACAATTTAGGAAACATAACTGTTTAAACAAATTATTATTGTTTCTAACTATCTTCTCCTATTATATTGCTAGATAGCTGCGGTTTTTTCTGAAATATTCAAATTTTTGTCCACTTTTCGCTTAACGTGAGGTAATAATTAAAGAAATTTAATAAAAATATTTGTTTAAACAAATTATTATTTATAACTATCTTCTCCTATATTAATGCTAGATAGTTGCGGGGTTTTCTGAGATTTTTTATTTTTAGACTACTTTTCACTTAGTAAGGTGAGTTAATGCAAGTTAATAAAAATTATTTAAGCAATTAATTATTGTTTACAACTATCTTCTTTTAGAGTAATGCTAGAAAGTTGCGCTTTTTTCTGAAATCTTCACTTTTGCTTAGACTTTTTAGTTATTAACAAATAATAAATGAACATCAACAAGAATCATTTTTAAATAGAATTCTATTTTCTTCAAAGTGAAATATTTTTACTTCTTTGCTAATGTTTTAAAAATATTAATTTAAACAAAAAGGCTATCTTACCGTAGAGATAAAAACAGAGGATGGAATAATTAGGAGTAGGTGGGAGGAGTGAGTCTATAAATGACTTGTAAAAATTTTGTTTTAAATATTTGAGAGAAAACCGCAACTTTCTAGCATTCCTATAGGAGAAGATAGTTATAAATATTAATAATAATTTGATCAAAGTAATATGTTTGTTAAATTGATTTAACTATTAACTCATTCTAAGTAAAAAGTGAACAGAAAGTTAAATATTTCAGAAAAAGCCGCAACTTTCTTGCATTATTTAAAGAGAATATTATTAAAAAGAATAATGAATTGTTTAAACAATTATGTTTGTTAACCTGAAATAATCATTACCTCATTCTAATTGAAAAGTGGACAAAAGGAGAAAATTTTTAGAAAAAACCGCATCTTTCTAGCATTATTCTAAGAGAATATTGTTATAAATAATAATAAATTGTTTAATGAATTGTGTTTGTTAACTTGCATTAATTATTACCTTACTAAGTTAAAAACTTAAAAATTTCAGAAGAAACCGCAACTTTATAACATTATTCTAAGAGAATATTGTTGTAAAAAATAATAAATTCTTTAAAAAATTATTTTTGAACATTAATTGATTATTGCGTGGCTCTAACTGAAAAGTTAAAAACAAGTTGAAAAATTCGGAAAAACCGCGACTTTCCAACTCTATTCTAAGAGAAAATTGCTATAAATAATAATAAATTATTTAAAAAATTCATGTAAACATCTAATTATCAGTAGAAAGTAATATTTCATGTATTAGAAACAATTTGTACTAAAAAAACTGCAAAGAAATAATAATTAGCCCCAAAAACTCGCAAAACACAATTTTTCACTTCTGGGGTTTTTTTTTTTGGGCCCTATAAAACACTTATGGGGGTGATATTTAAAAAGTTTTCTTGATTCGCATTCTAACGTTAATTTTTAAGAGAAATATTGAGTTTCAACTCGATTCATCTAATATTGACAATTCTGAATATTTACAAAAACGTCTTTTTTCTTATGGGAAATACGTTTTAAATTTCATGGGGCTTGCGGAACCTCTAAATATCATTTTTTCAAAAAAGGCTTTTATTTTTTTGTGGATTTGAACAAATGGGGGGGGGGGGGTGAGAGCATGAAAATTTGAAGAAAAAGTTGACAAAAGTTTTAATTACAATAAACTTATAAAACTTGTTAAATTATTTACAAAAAACTATGATTTTCTATCGGATTCATGTAAAAGTTGCATTTCAACAATTAAACATTGTCTAAACAATTAAAAAACAACTGAAATGTATACGGTGACTCTTAATCATGATAAGTTAGCTTCTAGCGTTGAGAAAGCACCATCAATTTACAATATTTATGAAAAAGAAATTATTTAAAGAAATAAAAATTATTTCAATCAAAAATTACTTAAAAAGTAAATAAAATAGTAAGATTTATATAGATAAAGTGGATCTGTAAAAAAAAATGGAGAAAAAGTGATAATTAATGTCAAAATTTCGCCAAACTATGATTACTCTGCTATGGGGGTGGTATTTGGGGCACCACAAAAGGGGTTTACGAGGGTTGAAATAAAAAATTAATAATGGATTCATATTCCTTGAATAATTTCTATCAGCTGATACACTGTTAGAAATTTTCATAAAATTCCGGAACTTTTAGGTTACGAACGGAACAGAAATTTCTATAAAATTTAAGATTCTTTCAGAAATCGTGTATCTGAAAATTACCATATTGTAACTGAAATTTACCAAACTGTAACTGAAATAACATGAATTTGTTTTAAATTTCAGTTTCGGTATCTGAGTTTTCCTAAAATTATCTTAAATTTACCAAACCGTAACTGAAATTTACCAAACTGTAACTACATTTTCAGTTACATGTAACTGTATAAAGCTGTGAATAGTACATACAATTTTTCTGTTACAGTTTCGGAATTTTAAGTTATAAATCTCAGAATTTTCAGTTACGTGTTTCGGAATTTTCAGTTACATGTATCGTAGAATTACCAAAATGTAACTGAATATTACTTACTTATAACTGAATTTTCCTAATCTTTTCTTAAATTTATCAAATTTAACTGAAAAATTACCAAGCTAAAACTGAAATTTGAAAAACGGTAACTGCATAAAGCTTCAGTCTCATGTCTCTGAAAATTGCTAACAGTGTATAAGTTAGTTTTTATAAATAATTATACATTTTCTCGTTTTAAAAAATATTTACAAACCTTTGACTTTTTCTTCATGTTAATCTTACGGGAAACTTCAAGGACCCAGCGACACGTTTTAATATTAACTTATTGAAAAAAATACTGTTCACTTTTTTGGGAAACCTCACAGGAAGACGATCAATGGTGACCAAAATAAAAAAAGTTGTTTTTGAAACACCTTAGTAATTCTCCACATAGGTTACTTTTGCTTCCCCGTGTAATATCTTTGTGAAAATTTATTAAATTGTTTTAGAATTTGGTAAATTTATTCGTTTTGATAACATGGTCCAAAATCATAGGAGCGATACAGATTATTTTACCCGAAAATACATTAAATAAGCACTAAATACTTGAAACAATGTCTTTTCCTTATTCTCCATTTACAAGTTGCTAAGTTTGAGGAGGATTTTCGAAACCAAGGGTAATAAAATATAAATTCTCATTGGTATATTTCAAAAGTACGTTTAAAAAACTATTAATCTTTTATACAGATTTTAATTTTATCGCACTTAAAGACAAGAGAATTTTAAGTTGAAAAGTTTACCCCTAATTTTTTTCCTGGAATGTGCGATGACAATATGATGAGTTTTTGACGATTTTTTTTGTTATTTTAACTAATATTAATGTAATTCTTTAATAAATAAGTCTAAGTATCACATCTGTGTATGAATCAATGGTAAAAGTTAGAAGATTTTCCTTTAAACCAGCATAAAACGTGTTAAACTTTTGCGTATTTTTATTATGTGTTTATTATTATTATTATTATTTATTATTATTATTATTACACGCTCCATGTAAATTAGACACTTTTCGGAAAAATATTTCAAATGTAACCTAACATATCTTTAAAGGGAGTAATAGTGAATAATCCTTCCAAAGGACTTTTTAATTTAATCTTTAAACAAGTACAGTCTATATTTTGTTGTTATTTGACATTACACGTCCTGTAATCGCACGTCACAGAATGTAAAGTTAGGGGTGGAACACAAAAGTTAGCCTTGTGCCTCATGATTGTTTAATAAACAATCCTATTAACATTATTATACTCTGAAATGCTTGAAATTGTTAAGGAATGGAATATTTAATGCATTTTGTCATGGAGAAATTAGGAGGAAAAGATTAATAATAATTTGGGGCCTCGCTCTATGAGCTGTGATCCGGCTATGAGCTGTCAATTTGGACTAGGTGTATTTCAGTGAATTTGTGTGATGAAGTCTATTTACTTGATAAGTTAATTAATTCATTGTCATTAGGAGAGAAAATATATTACTCAAATGTAATTTTTAGCAATTTTAGAAACCTTGAACAAATTATAACTCCAAAATGCGTTTTATTCTTCTTGGAACGGATTGTATTTCGAATCTGAAATTTTATAGGTTAGGCTTACAAAAACAATGTAATTTACTTTGATATTTTTTGTGCTTATTTATTGTGTTCCTCTAATCCTTTTAGAAATTAATGTTAAAATATTCGAACTTTTTTTAATTTCTTACGGGACATTATTTTATAGGTTATGTGAGTATTGGATAAACTATTATATTGAATAAGCCATTTTGAAATTAAAAATTCTATTCTTATATTTGGATTTAGAGACCTAAAAACCTTAGGATACTCATTTTAAAAAATTGGTGACTGTTTTCAAATTTTTCAGCAGCTGTATTGGATCAGCCATCTTGAATTTTGAAATTCTGTTATAAAATTCGGATTTTATAACTTTAGAATACTTTAGAAAAAGTACTAGAATACAAAAAACTTTAGAATACTCACTTTCATAGAAATTGGTTCATGAATGCAAATTCTAAAAGACAACCGATAACTCTTTCAAAAAATTGTTTAAAAAAATTGAAAAAAAATATTTTTGAGCTCGAATATTTTAACAATGGCTCATTCTAGCATCAATGAGTAGGTGTGACACAAAAAAAACCTATTTCAAAATATTTTTTCAAAAAAAGTTTCTTTTATCAAAAGAATACAAAGAATACATTCTTGATATAAAGAATCATCCACAAACAAAAAATGCATGCCTGAAAGTGTTCACAGATGATTCTGATGTTAATTTTACAGATGTTTTCCCCGTGTAACATTGATCCGCGAATGGAAAACATGAGTAGAAGAAAACTTGATCATCTGGAATTGCTTGGATGTGGGCGGAGGAGTGTGTAAGCGACACGTGGAAGTGAAATTATCGTCGCTCTAGGAGTCTAGGATAAGAAAGAAGGCCATCGTCAGCTACACTTTGGCAGATATATGCTAAAATGCCGGTTTCCGGGTGCATATGCATGAGACGAGTGATGAGTGCACGTGGACCAAGCCACCAACTAATAATTAAATTCCTACTCTCGAGGGGAACGGGCGCAGTCGTCATCCGATTTCATCCTGCCCGAGGTGCAAGTCCTCCGAGAACTAAGCAAGTCTCTTGGAAGATTAACGATTTTCGCGGTGCCACTTGCATTTCCTGTTACCACTTCAGATTTCTCTTCTACTACTGCTTTTCTACCTTTTGTACAATTATATTTTTAATTTCGCTGGAAATTTACAGTCGAAATGAATTATGAACGTTATTAACATTTTTGTCGTTTGTGTCTTGACTCTTCTTCTCCCATGCAAGAATTTATGGCATTTAATGTATAATTTATGTTTTATACATTATCGACAGTTTCTCTGCAAAAAATTATACTCTCTAAATTTGAACCAGTCAGAATTTTCACTGATTTCATTCAGTGGCCCATTTCCAGCTAATTCATCAGTGAATTTTGACTGAAATTTCAGTAAAATTTACTAAAATTCAGTCAAAATTCTCTGATTAAATAGCTAGAAATAGGTCACTGAATGAAATCAGTGAAAATTTTGACTGATTCAGATTTAGAGAGTACATATGGGGCACTCTATGCCAAATCGACCACTTTTGACCCCGACCCCTTTCGATTTGGCTGAAACTTTTTTATCTTTTTCTACCCGATCGAAAACATTTTTCAGAATTTTTTCAAATTTTTTTACCTAACCCAAAAAAAGTTATGGGTTTTTCATAAAAATGGCTTTATCAAATGGCTGTAATTTTTTCAAAAATTGACTTATCGGAACGTTTTTTTTTCTCAAAATTTTTGTTTTTAAATGAAAAAAATTTATAAAAATTATACAAATCCATCTTCAACGTTTTTTTTTTTTGAAATTTTCGAAGAAAAAGGAAATTTCGAGATGATTGTCATTTTATTTAAAAAAATTTTTTTATAAAAAACTTTGAAATTTTCCGCAAATTCTCTGAAATTTTCAGAGTGGGATTTTTTCGTTTTCTATTTTTCTTTTTCAATTGAAAAAAATTTTTAACTCAGCTGATTTTTCATAAAACTACTCTGAAAATTTTTTATAATGTACGGAGAACCTTAAAATTTGAGGGAAAAAATAATAATAATAAATAAAAGTGGTAGTCATCGGAAAAATTTCAATTTTTTTCGAAAAAGTCAGAAAAAAATACATGATAGCCCTGAATAATTTTTTGTATTTTGTTTTGAAAACTACACTTAAAAACAAAGAAAATGAAAAAAAAGTTATGATTTGACCTGTTTCTGACTAAACCATAAGCTTTTACAAATTTTGAAGCAGTTAATTTGGGATGAAATTCGTTTGATTTTTTTTTCATACGTCGCTTTTTTTGTTTATATATCCAAAAAACATAGTTTATTAAATAATTTTATGCGAGATGCCGAGACTTCTATCGAGTTTATCAATTTTCCTATAGATGGCGATTGAATAATTTCATTTTTAACTGATAGAAATGCACACAGATGTCACTAGTTATAAGTTCTCAAACAATAACTTCCCAATTTTCGAAAATTTTCAATTTTCAAAGCGGAAAGTTGAAAAGAGCGG
>JBAGKK010229398.1:0-16379 GCA_037177015.1 Euceroptres primus | reverse complement strand
TTAAACAATATTTGTATAAAAGTTATGTAACACTTGCATAACAGTTGCATAACACTTATATAACAGTAATGTAACAGATAAAAACAGTTATGTAACAGTTATATAATTGTTACTCAGCTGATACAGAATATTTTTTTTTACAATTGTTACCTAAAAGTTAAGAAATTGTTATTTAGTTAAAACTTAAAATTAATAAATGAATATATTCTCACATTTTATGCAGCTGTGGACGTATTAGAAGTTCTACAAGAAGCCTCAGGTTACTTTCACTTTTTTCAGCAAAATATTCATTTTCAGACGATTTGGCAGATGGTATAAGAAGATCTAGATATACTGTAATAATTAAAAGTTTATTATAAATTACCACTGCAATTTTTCTTATTTAATATAATTAAGAAGTTACAAAAACTAAGTCTACTCACTCACGAATGGTAATAAGACAAGATTGCATATGTTAAGATTAAACAAATAATAACTGATTCTTTTTTGTATTCTTGTGGTTCTTATGACGTTCCAGCACATTTGAACATTTCCCAGAAAACCCAAAACAATAATTTCAAAATTAAATATAGCTACGCAAATACTGAAGATATCAATTTTTTCTAAGAATTTGAAATACATGATTGTCTGAAAAATATAGAATTTTTATTATTTTAAATATTACAACAAAATAGATACATATTTATATTTATACTGTATATAATATAAGTGAAATTAATATAATATAATTATATAAAATATAATTCAGTACCTTTTCTTTATGATCCGAGTTTAGAATAAAAATTTGAGTGCTGAAAATTTCCAGAGCACTTCAAAAACTGAAGTAGATTGTATATTTAATTGATTTTTAATAGAATAGATAATATAAATGAAGTATTTCAAAATATTAGTTAATAATAAGGTAAGTATCAGTTAAAAAGAATTTTTCTACGATGCGTACACTATAAATTGTCAGTCACTAACATGTTGAATGCTTCGTACAGAATATAAACATATATACCATATCAGTCTGAAGCGAGGATTTCTCCACGTGATCATTGATTGTCTGGCACGTTCCATATTTCATGAATTTATCAGAGGTGTCAACAGAAAATGGGGAAAACCCCATATGGAATTTAATAATATAAATTTTCTTTTTTCCTTATAACTTACAAATAAATCTTTAAATACGTTATTTTAATTATTAAATATTTACCAAATACATTATCAAATTAACAAACAAAAAACTTATAAAAAGTTAAATGATAATGTTATGTGACAAATAATATTTTCAGGGCCACACGTGTGAGTAGAATGTCAGAATCAATCTAAAAAGTTTATAAGCCTATAAAAATTGGGAAAGTTAAAATTTCTTCTTAATTCTTGTCGAAACAGAATATTTGTGATGGCGGAAATTTGTAAATAAAGTTTAATTGTTAAATTATACATAAACTAAGAAAACCTACCTTACCGACCGTTGGTAACACATGGTTCTGTTCTGGATTAATAATAAAGTGTTGAATGATTCTGTGAACATAAAAGTAAAATTGATGTATAAAATACCGACTTACGAAAAAGTAGAAATCTGTTTCACCGACAGCCAGTCCATTTATTGTTTTACAAGATTATTAAGAAAGCGAATCGTATTTTGCTGACCGTCGACGTATAAAATCTGTTGTACCGAATACGTCGCGATTTGTTGTTAGCCCAAAATAAAACTTTATTTAACCGATTACCGTTAAGGTAGGTCACAGTTGGTAAGTTTCTAAAAAATGTGAACTTATCTAGTTTTTTAAATTTTCGATTAAATTAAAACTTATTTAAAAGTTTTTCACGATCCCTAGCTTACCGGCATTCTTTTCGCTATACTCATACCCACACGAAATAAGATATCAAAATAAAAATTTGAGGTATTGAATAAGAAGCTTTAAGGAAGGTTTGTATTTTCTTGTTAATTTATAATTAGAAAATTTTGGAGAATAAAATAAAGGGCGGAAAGTTTATCTGGTCTTAAATTTTCAAAATTGCACAAAAAAAATGTCAACAAAATTTTTTTGTGATTACAAATATTTAAGACCAGATAAACATTCCTCAATGCTTTTTATTTAATTTACTAAATTTTTATCTCGTTATTTGATTTCGTGTGGACGTGAGTTTGTCGAATAAAAACGCTGGTAAGGTAGGGATCGCACAAGTGTTTCATGCTTTTAATGCTTTTCATTTAATACCCCATATTTTCAAGACGATATTTTATTTCATGTGGACATTCGTGTGACGAAAAAAATGCCGGTATGGTAGGAATTGGATAAGTCTGACATACTCTTAAGATAAGAAAAATTAGTTGCTTTGTTCAGAACGGGATGCGCAGTAGAGGTCTACGCAACTTATGGCTGCGCAATGGAGTTCTATGGAATTTTAGGCTGCGCAGTAGAGTTCTATATCACTTATGACTGCGCAGTAGACTTCTATCACTCTCACTACTGCGCAGTAGGCTTTTCTGGAACGTGTGGATGCGAAGTAGAGTTTGTAGTAATTGTGTCTGCGCAATAGAGTTCCGTGGCACTTATGACTGCGCAGTACACTACTCTTGAACTTATGGATGCGCAGTAAAGTTCTGTTACTTTTTTATTCCCAAAAATGTGATTTAACATTGGTTGTAGAATTAACGTAGGTTAATCATTCTACACAGTTGTAAGTTTCACAAGATAAATTTTGAAAGAAGGCAGTAAGAATTATTTTTTATCTTCAGGGGAAAATTTCAGAAAAAGGAATTTTTGAGAAGACACGGTTGGCGAATTCCGTGAAGTATTCGTCCAAGACTGGCGAAATATATGGCAACATTCCTTGGAGAAGAAGAGGCCAATACTCGTTGCAGAAATTGAGAGCCACTTTGTCTGAAAAGTAAGTAAAATTAAATTAGTTTCAAATTTTTTATTAAATTATTAATTTATTTTATTTTCAAACAAATAAAGTTTATTTTTACATATATCAATAACGTAAATACATAAAATAAGTTTTAAGTTTTTATGTTTAAGGGCATCTCACACTTACCAGATCTCTGCTTTACCGGCATTATTTTCGTCAAATTCATATCCACAGGAAATGAAATATCGAGTTGAGAATTTTGGAGGTTAAATAAAAAGCACTATGGAAGGTTTATCGGGTCTTAAATATTTAAAATTGCAATTTTTAAAATTGTTTTTGAAATTATAAATATTTAAGACCAGATAAACTTTCTCTAATGCTTTTTATTTAATTCCCCAAATTTTGAACTCGATGTTTCATTTCATGTGAGCGTGAGTTTGTCGGAAAGAAAATGTCGGTAAGGTAGGGATCAGATAATAATACACTTAATAATTTTTTCCTGTTATACAGAAAAAAAAATAATAATAAATTTACTTACTGAGTTCTTCGTTTCCGTTAAAAAGGTTACTAAACCAGATTTGCATATTTGAAACTTCTGGAACAACTTTAAAATGCTCAATGATCCATCTGTCATTCTCTACGAACCCTTCAATGCCAAAATACGTCCTGATACCTTCCATGCTAACATTGAATTCCCCTGTGGTTAATTGCAATAAGATATAGTTTTTATTTTATTATTTACTATTCCATTTTTTATTGTTAATTATTTTTTTTTATTACGAAAATGACAAGTGGTTCAAGTTTCCCCCTTAATCACGCCCTTTATAATTTTATTTAGGGTTATGTATCAAGGTGACCACGTGACCATGTGTATTCTTCGGTTTTTTTCGTAAATTAATGACTCAAATGAATTTTTTTTAAAAACTGATTTATCGACTATTTCTGCATATCTTTCTTCTTTTAGTAAGAAAATGAATCGTATTTTACCGACCATCGATAAGTTAGAAATCTGCTTTATCGGACATGTCATTATTTGATGTTAGAACAGAACAGAACCTTACCTAACTGATCGTCGATAAGGTAGGCCACAGTGTGTAAATTTCATTGACACTAACTGTGACCTACTTTATCGATGGTCAGTGTCTGTGACATTTACTAACTGTGACCTACCTGAGTGGCGATCGGTTAAATAAGTTTCTTTTAAAAAAGCCTTTTTTTAGTAAGAAAATGAATCGTATTTTATTGACCATCGGTAAGTTAGAAATGTGTTTTATCGAACATGGCATAATTTGATGTCAGCCCAGAACAGGACCGTACTTAACTGATCGTCGGTAAAGTAGACTACAGTCGGTAATCTTCATAGACACTCACAAACTGTGACATGCCTTATCGATGGGCATAAATGTCACTGAATATAAATGTTTATGACATTTACCAACAGTGACCTACTTTATTGACGATCGGTTAAATAATTTTGTGTTAAATAAGCTTTCTTTTAGTAAGAAAATGAATCGTGTTTTATCGACAATCGGTAAGTTAGAAATAAGTCTTTTCGAACACGTCATAATTTAATGTTAGCTTAAAACAGAACCTTACTTAACTGATCGTCGATAAGGTAGGCCACAGTTTGTAAATTTCATTGACACTTACTAACTGTGACCTACTTTATCGATGGTCAGTTTCTGTGACATTTACCAACTGTGACCTACCTTAGTGATCGGTTAAATAAGTTTCTTTTAAATAAGCCTTCTTTTAGTAAGAAAATGAATCGTATTTTACCGGCCATCGGTACCTTAGCGATCGGTTAAATAAGTTTCTTTTAAATAAGCCTTCTTTTAGTAAGAAAATGAATCATATTTTACCGGCCATCGGTAAGTTAGAAATATGTCTTCTCGAATACGTCATAATTTGACGTTAGCACAGAAAGAACCTTACTAAACTGATCGTCGGTAAAGTAGACTACAGTCGGTAAACTTCATAGACACTCACTAACTGTGACCTACGTTATCGATGATTAGTATCTTTGACATTTACCAACTGGGGCCTACCTTATCGACGATTGGTTAAATAAGTTTATGTTTAACTTTGAGTTATTAATTGACAAAAAATAGTAACTTTTTATCTTTTCCATAGTTTCAAATGAAATGAATGTGATATTTTACCCTTGCCACCTATCTTAAAACCACTCAAGTATCCGTTTCCCTTGTAATCTCCCTGGAACAGAATTTTTGGCACTTCGACGTCCACTTCCATATTGAACCGATTACCATCTATATGTGGCTTTACAGACAGAAATGTCTGATTTAATGCTCCATATGACCTTGCATTTTTTACTGTCACCTTTCCATGTACTTCGCCATTTCGATACACAGTCTCCACTTCATTAATCTCATAGGGGTCCAATGGTGGAATTTCAAGCTCTGGAATTCCTGTAAAAAAATGTCTGACAATTAGAGAACGTTTTAAAAAAAAATTAAATTATGATGATTACCTTTTATAAGAGTTGGCCATGATTTTTGAATCGCAAGCCTCAAACATAGTGAAAAATCTTCGGACTTTCTTTTACAAGATTTTAATTCAGGTGCTGTAACAATAAAATTAATAACAAATAATATGGCACTTGCAGTGGCCTTCAGAAGTAGACTTTTATGTCACTTATAGCTGCGCAGTAGACTTTTATGGTACTTTTGGCTGCGCAGGTGACTTTTATGTCACTTTTGGTTGCGCAGATGACTTTTATTATTACCCTTGTGACTGCGCAGTTGACTTTTATTCCACTTGTGACTAGGCAGTTGATTTTTATGCCACTTGTGACTGTGCAGTTGACTTCTATGCCACTTTTGACTGCGCAGTTGACTTTTGTGGCACTTTTGGCTGTGCAGGTGAATTTTTTGTCTCTGGTGATTGCGCAGTTGACTTTTATGACACTTGGGGCCGTGTAGTAAACCTTTATGTCACTTGTGGCTGCGCAGTCAACTTTTATGTCACTTGTGGCTGCGCAGTCAATTTTTATGGCACTTTGAGCTGCGCAGTTGACTTTTGTGTCACTTGGAGCTTCGCAGTTGGCCTTTATGTCACTTGGAGCTGCGCAGTTGACTTTTATGATACTTGAAACTGCGCAACTGACTTTTATGACACTTGGAGCTGCGCAGCTGACTTTTATGTCACCTGGAGCTGCAAAGTTGATTTTTATGCCATTTGGAGATGTGCAATCATGACTGTGTAGTAGCTTCCTATAACATTCCTGGCTGCGCAGTAGCTTTCTACGACACCCATGGCTGCGCAGTAGATTTCTATGCCACTCATGGCTGCGCAGTAGCTTTCTATTACACCTATGGCTGCGCAGTAGACTTCTAGGACCCTCATGGCTGCGCAGTAGTTTTCTATGATACTAGTGGCTGCGCAGTAGCTTTCTATGGCACTCATGACTGCTCAGTGATGTTTTTAACACTCTACGATGCGCGATAGACTTCGATGTCATTAATTGCTGCGCAGTAGCTTTTCACGGGATTTATGGCTGCGCAGTAGTGATACATGGTACTTGCAGCTGTGCAGTATAATTTTCCAGCACTTGCACTACCACAACTACCAAATGCCATAGCTTAAATTGTTTTTGATATTTTTAAATTCTACTTCACAGGCACCGTTTCAAATTAAACTATAATGTGGTGCAGTATGTTTGATTATTAAGATACCAGGAAACTTACGCAGAGGCACTTCCTTGTCAGCTCTAACGAAGATAAAAGAATTGATAGCACATAGCACAGAAATTGACAGTTGCATGCTTGACCGTTGAAAATACAGTGCCAGGTGGTTAATCAAGTGCTCTCTTTATATATAGTTTCCTCTGTCAAGGAATTTATGAAGCACCGATGCAAAATTGCATCTCATTAAATCTTCGTGCATGTGGGAGGCAAGAATTAGATAAATTAGAGGGAGAAGGAATAAATCTACAATTAGGCGCGAAGCATATATTCAAAAAAGTATAAAGCAGACCATTTATTAGTCTTGAAGCACCAGAATGTCTATAGTTCTAAAAATATGACATAAGCAAGTGTGATAACTGCAAAAGAAAAAATCAATATTTATATGTATATAAAATAAATATAATTACTGATATTTATGTTCTTCTGATAAAAACAGTGGGTCTTTAAAATTATCTGAAAAATGGGTGAAACAATTTTGTAAAAACTGAAGATATAAATAAAATTCATGCAAACACACTAGGTTCCAAAAGTTGAGCCATCTAAATTCATCAGTAAATTCAAAAAGGTCAAAAATTTTCAATTTTTTATGGCAATATTTTTTGATTCTTTAGATCCTAAAATAAATAAAATAAAATAAATTTTTTGACCGACTTAACTTCAAAGAAATGAATATACGTAATATATTTTTATTTAAAAATAAAATAAGAAATTATACATTTGAGGTTTGAATATTTTCAAAATTATGACAACAGTCCATGTATTATTAAAAAAAGTTTTTTTTCCCTTGATCAGGAAACTGTTGAAAAATCAATATTCATAAGTCAATAGTTATAAATCAATACTCAAAAGGAAATAATCAAAAGTCAATAGTCATAAATCAGTAGTCATAACTCAATATTCATGAGTCAATAGTTAAAAGACAACAGTCAAATGTCAGGAGTTATAAATCAATAGCCAATAGTAATAAGTCAATAGTCCTAAATCAATGGTCAAATCTCCAGAGTAAAAGTCAATAGTCGTAAGTCAATAGGCTAAAATCAATAATCGAAAGCCCATAGTTAAAAGTAAATAGTCATATGTCAGGAGTCATAAATCAATAGTCATGAGACAATATTCATTAATCAATAGTTAAAAACCAACAGCCAAATATCAGGAGTTTTATATCAATACTCCACAGTCAATAGTAATAAGCCAACAGTCGTAAGTCAATGATCATGAGTTGATAGTCGTCATTTATTATTCATAGGTCAATAATCATAAGTTAATAGTTATGACTCACTAGTCATAAGGCAATAGTCATAAACAATAGACATGAGTCAATAATAATAACGCAATAATCAAAAGTCATGAGATAATTTAACAGTCAATATTCCCAAGTCTGTAGTCAAAAATCAATAGTTAACAAACAATAGAAAAATCAATCGTTAACAAACAATAGAAAAATTAATCGTTAACAAACAATAGAAAAATCAATCGTTAACAAACAATAGAAAAATCAAGAGTTATTAAACATAAGTCAATAGTCATATTCATAAATCAATAGTCGTAAGTCAAGGGTCAGAAATTAATAGTCAGAAGTCAATTGTCATAAAACAATTAACTAATATCTAATAACTAATAAATAGCTATAAATTAATAACCTTAAGTTATTAATTACAGTTACTTACTTACAGTTAATAACGGGGGTCAATATTACCATAGTTACAGTCAATAGCCGTAAGACAATATTACAAAATCAATAATCAAAAGTCCACATTGAAAAGTCAATAATTATATGACAAGAGTCATAAGTCAATAGTTGTAAGTTAATAGTCACAAGTCAATAATAATAACTCAATAACATCGTCCATAGTCATTATTCATAAATCAATAGTCATTATTCATAAGTCAATACTCATATTCATAAATCAATAGTTGTAAGTCAAAAGATAGAAATTGATAGTCAGAAGTCAATTATCATAAGACACTGGGCAGGAATAAATAGATATAAGTAAATAATCTGAATTCAATAGTCTTAAGTCAGAAAGCTTAAGTTAATAATCATAAGTCAATGATCCAAAATCAGCAATCATGCCTATAGTAAAAGTCACTAGTCATAAGTCAATAGTCGAAAATCAATAATCGACAGTCCATATTGAAAAGTCAATAGTCGTAAGTTAATAGTCAAAAGTCAGTAATTATGAATTAATAGTTATAACTCACTAATCATAAGGCAATAGTGATAACTCACTAATCATAAGTCAATAGTTATAACTCACTAATCATAAGGCAATAGTTATGAACAATAGTTATAAATCAATCATGATAAAGCAATAATAAAAATTCATGAAATAAGTCAACAGTCAATATTCCAAAGTCAATAGTCAACAGTTATAACTCACTAATTATAAGGCAATAGTTATAACTCACTAATCATAAGGCAATGGTTATAAACAATAGTTATAAATCAATCATGATAACGCAGTAATTAAAATTCACGAAATAGGCCAACAGTCAATAATCCAATGTCAATAGTCAACAGTCATAAATCAATAGTTATAAGTTAATAATCATAAGTCATAAGTCTGTATAAGTCAATAGTCAAAAATCAATATTTAGCAAACGATAGACATAAATTAGTAGTTATTATTCATAAGTCAATAGTCACATTCATAAATAAATAGTCGTAGGTTAAAAGACAGAAAAATAATAGTCAGAAGTCAGTTGTCATAGAACAGGTAACTAATAACTAATACCTAATAAATAGCCAGAAGTCAATAATCTTCAGTCAGTAGTCCAAAATCATTAGTCATATGTCCACAGTGAAAGTCAATAGCCGTAAGTTAATAGTTATATGTCAGGAGCCATAAGTCAAGAGTCGTAAGTCAAGAGTCGCAAGTCAATAATTATGAGTTAATATTTATAACTCAAATATCATAAGTCAATAGACATAAGAAATGGAGATAATTCAATAATAATAACTCAATAATAACGTCAATATTCATTATTCATAAGTTAATACTCATATTCATAATGGCTAAGGTTCTATTCACCGTGATGCAATACTTTGGCATTTGGCAACCCAAGTCCTGGACTTCAAAATGGGCCATTTATTTCTATGGGCTTTACAGAGTCTTTATATTCTCTGCACTATTCGGATTTGTACTAACATTATTGATTTACATAACACAGTTTGTTGACGATCTCGACTCATTCACGGAGAGTTTATTAGTGCTTTCCAGCTTCTGCGCAGTGGGCATGAAAATGATAAATATTCTTATAAATCGAGAGAAAATTATTGCATTCGACAATCTTTTCTTGGAAAGTATTTGTAGTCCTCGTGATCCAAGGGAAACTGCAATACAGAAGGAATTCGAATATAATGAAAGGTGCGTGAGACATTGAGGATTAAATTTGGATAGGTCTAGATTTAAAAATGAAAAAGGATGGGCAAAAAATTTAAATTATAATTAAAATTGAAAAAAATATATATTGAATTGCAGGATGCAATCAATTATGCTTCTGACATTGTGTTTTTTTGTTATCTTAATTGTCACCCTAAGTCCTCTGCTGGGTTCATCTTACGATCCGTTGCCTTGCAATGAAACGTGGATTCCTTACAGCCTGAAGTCTAGAGTGTTATATTGGATCACTTATTTCTATCAAACATCAACTTTGGTAATAGCAAATTAGTAACATGCTCTATCGATGTTTTTGTAGCAACAACGATGCAGCGAATTATCACTCAACTTGAAATTTTTAAACACCGTTTGCATATGTTGCCAAAATTGCTAGAGGGGAATATGGAAAAAGCTGCTGACACACAACGTGAATTACGAATTATTAAAAACCGGATTCTTTATCATTAACATGTATGCACGTAAGCACAATCCATGCAATCTGTTTGCAATCTTGCAATCCCATGCAATTTCATGCAACCTTTTGCCATCTCTATGCAATCTTTTTCAATCTCTATGGAATCTTTTGCAATTTTTTGCAAAATTATACAATTTTTTGCAATCTTTTGCAATTTTTGACAATGTTGCAATCTCATGTAATCCCATGCAATTCCGTGCACAACTTCTGGCAATCACATGCAATCTATGAGCAATTTGCAAACTCGAGCAAACCCATACAACCTCTATTCTATCCCATGCAATATCTATTTTATTCCATGCAATATCTATTCAATCACATGGAATCTCAATGCAATCTGCATGTCATTTTACAGTCACATGCAATTCCATGCAATCTTTTGCAATTCTTATGCTATCTTTTACAATCCGTTTGCAATCTTTTGCAATCCCCACGAGACGTTAGAAAGCGGTATGGGTTTGACCAACATTATTTCTGAAACCATCTACAGCGGTGCCTTCCCGCCTCCAACGATACGTTGCAAAGGGGTAGGGGTGAGACCAACATTATTTCTGTAACCAGTCACAGGGAAACCGTCATGCCCCTCACGATACGTTGAAAAGGGGTAGGGGTTTGACCAGCATTATTTCTGTAGCCAGTCACAGGGGGGCCATCCCACCCCCCACGAGACGTTGCAAAGGGGTAGGGGTTTGACCAACATTATTTCTGTTACCAGTCACAGGAGAGACATTCTGCGTCCCACGATACGTTGCAAAGGGGTAGGGGTTTGACTAACATTAATTCTGTAACTTGCCACAGGGGTGCCTTCCTGCCCCCCCCCCCCGCGATACGCTGCAAAAGTGTAGAGGTTCGACCAACATTATTTTAGTACCCATTCACAAAGTTGACTTCCCGCCGCCCACGAGACGTTAGGAAGGGGTAGGGGTTTGACCAACATTATTTCTGTAACCAGTCACAGGGGTGCCATTCCGCCCCCCACGATACGTTGCAAACGGGTAGAAGTTTGACCAGCATTATAACTGTAACTAATCACAGGGAAGCCGTCATGCCATTCACGATACGTTGAAAAGGGGTAGCGGTTTGACCAGCAGTATTTCTGTAACCAGTCACAGGGGTGCCTTAATTCCCCTAACGATACGTTGCAAAGGGGTATGGGTTAGACCAGCATTATTACTGTAACTAGGCCAGGGGTGCCTTCCCGCTCCTCGTGAAACGTTGTAAAGAAGTAGCGGTTTGACAAACATTATTTCTGTAACCAGTCACAGGGATGCCTTCCCGCCCCCACGATACGTTGCACAAGAGTAGGGGTTTGATCAACATTATTTCTGTAACTAGTCACAGGGATGACTTCCCGCCCCCCGCGATACGTTGCAAAAGTGTAGAGGTTTCACCAACATTATTTCAGTACCCATTCACATAGGTGCCTTCCCGCCACCCACGATACGTTGCAAAAGGGTAGGGGTTTAACCAGCATTATTTCTGTAGCCAGGTAAGGGAGTGCCTTCCCGCCGCCCACGATGCGTTGCAAAGGGGAAGGGGTTTGAACAACATTAATTCTGTAACTTGCCACAGGCGTGACTTCCTGCCCCCCCCCCCGCGGTACGCTGCGAAAGTGAAGAGGTTCGACCAACATTATTTTAGTACCCATTCACAAAGTTAACTTCCCGCCGCCCACGAGACGTAAGGAAGGGGTAGGGGTTTGACGAACCTTATTTCTGTAACCAGTCACAGGGGTGCCCTAATTCCCCTCACGATACGTTGCAAAGGGGTAGGAGTTAGACCAGCATTATTACTGTAACTAGTCACAGGGGTGCCTTCCCGCTCCTCTTTAGACGTTGTAAAGGGGTAGGGGTTTGACCAGCATTATTTCTGTAACCAGTCACAGGGGTGCCTTCATTCCCCTCACGATACGTTGCAACGGGGTAGGGGTTAGACCAGCATTATTACTGTAGCTTGTCACAGAAGTGCCTGCCCGCTTTTCGTGAGACGTTGTAAAGGAGTAAAGGGTTTAACAAACATTATTTCTGTAACCAGTCACAGGGGTACCTTCCCGCCCCCCACGATACGTTGCTAAAAAGTAGGGCTTTGATCAACATTATTATTGTAACTAGTCACAGAGATGACTTCTCGCCTCCCACGATACGTTGCAAAGGGGTAGAAGTTAGACCAAAATTATTTCTGTAGCCAGTAACAGGGGGGCCATACCATCCCCTACGAGACGTTGCAAAGTGGTAGGGGTTTGTCCAACATTATTTCTGTAACCAGTCACAGGAGTGTCATTCCACCCCCCACGATACGTTGGAAAGGGGTAAGGGTTTGACCAGCATTATAACTGTAACTAATCACAAAGAAGCCGGCATGCCCCTCACGATACGTTGAAAAGGGGTTGGGGTTTGACCAACATTATTTCTGTAACCAAACACAGGGGTACCTTTATTCCCCTCACGATACGTTGCAACGGGGTAGGGGTTAGACCAGCATTATTACTGTTACTAGTCACAGGAGTGCCTTCCCGCTTCTCGTGAGACGTTGTAAAGTGGTAGGGGTTTAACAAACATTATTTCTGTAACCAGTCACAGGAGGGCCATTCTGCGTGCCACGATACGTTGCAAAGGGGTAGGGGTTTGACTAACATTAATTCTGTAACTTGCCACAAGGGTGCCTTCCTGCCTCCCCCCTGCGATACGCTGCAAAAGTGTAGAGGTTCGACTAACATTATTTTAGTACCCATTCACAAAGTGGACTTATCGCCGCCCACGAGACGTTAGGAAGGGGTAGGGGTTTAACCAACATTATTTCTGTAACCAGTCACAGGGGTGTCATTCCACCCCCCACGATACGTTGCAAAGGGGTAAGGGTTTGACTAGCATTATAACTGTAACTAATCACAAGGAAGCCGTCATGCCCCTCACGATACGTTGAAAAGGGGTAGGGGTTTGACCAGCAGTATTTCTGTAACCAGTCACAGGGGTTCCTTAATTCCCTTAACGATACGTTGCAAAGGGGTATGGGTTAGACCAGCATTATTACTGTAACTAGGCACAGGGGTGCCTGCCCGCTCCTCGTGAAACGTTGTAAAGAAGTAGCGGTTTGACAAACATTATTTCTGTAACCAGTCACAGGGATGCCTTCCCGCCCCCACGATACGTTGCACAAGAGTAGGGATTTGATCAACATTATTTCTGTAAATAGTCACAGGGATGACTTCCCGCCCCCCGCGATACGTTGCAAATGTGTAGAAGTTTAACCAACATTATTTCAGTACCCATTCACATAGGTGCCTTCCCGCCGCCCACGAGACGTTGCAAAAGTGTAGGGGTTTGACCAACATTATTTCTGTAACACAGCGGTGCCTTCCCGCCACCCACGATACGTTGCAAAGGGGTAGGGGTTTAACCAGCATTATTTCTGTAGCCAGTTAAAGGAGTGCCTTCCCGTCGCCCACGATGCGTTGCAAAGGGGTAGGGGTTTGACCAACATTAATTCTGTAACTTGCCACAGGGGTGCCTTCCTGCCCCCCCCCCCCGCGATACGCTGCAAAAGTGTAGAGGTTCGACCAACATTATTTTAGTACCCATTCACAAGGTTGACTTCCCGACGCACACGAGACGTTAGGAAGGGGAAGGGGTTTGACCAAAATCATTTCTGTAACCAGTCACAGGGGTGCCTTCATTCCCCTCACGATACGTTGCAACGGGCTAGGGGTTAGACCAGCATTATTACTGTAACTAGTCACAGGAGTGCCTTCCCGCTTCTCGTGAGACGTTGTAAAGGGGTAGGGGTTTAACAAGCATTATTTCTGTAACCAGTCACAGGGGTACCTTCCCGCCCCCCACGATACGTTGCAAAAAAGTAGGGGTTCGATCAACACTATTATTGTAACTAGTCCCAGGGATGACTTCCTGCCCCCTGCGATACGTTGCAAAAGTGTAGAGGTTTCACCAACATTATTTCAGTACCCATTCACATAGGTGCCTTCCCGCCACCCACGATACGTTGCAAAAGCGTAGGGGTTTAACCAGCATTATTTCTGTAGCCAGGTAAGGGAGTGCCTTCCCGCCGCCCACGATGCGTTGCACAAGAGTAGGGGTTTAATCAACATTATTTCTGTAACTAGTCACAGAGATGACTTCCAACCCCCCGCGATACGTTGCAAAAGTATAGAGGTTTGACCAACATTATTTCAGTACCAATTCACATAGGTGCCTTCCCGCCGCCCACGATGCGTTGCACAAGAGTAGGGGTTTAATCAACATTATTTCTGTAACTAGTCACAGAGATGACTTCCAACCCCCCGCGATACGTTGCAAAAGTATAGAGGTTTGACCAACATTATTTCAGTACCCATTCACATAGGTACCTTCCCGCCCCCCACGATACGTTGCAAAAAAGTAGGGGTTTGATCAACACTATTATTGTAACTAGTCAAAGGGATGACTTCCCGCCCCCTGCGATACGTTGCAGAAGTGTAGAGGTTTGACCAATATTATTTCAGTACTCATTCACATGGGTGACTTCCCGCCGCCCACGAGACGTTGCAAAAGGGTAGGGGTTTGACCAACATTATTTCTGTAACACAGGGGTGCCTTCCCGCCGCCCACGATACGTTGCAAAGGAGTAGGGGTTTGACCAGCATTATTTCTGTAGCCAGTCACAGGGGTGCCTTCTCGCCGCCCACGATGTGTTGCAAAGGGGTAAAGGTTTGAACAACATAATTACTGTAACCAGTCACAGGGGTGCATTCCCGCCGCCCAGGAGACGTTGCAAAAGAGTAGGGGTATGACCAACATTATTTCTGTAATCTGTCACAGGAGTGCTTGCCACCTCTTATGAGACGTTGGACAGGGGTATAGGTTTGATTAACATTATTTCTGTGACAAAAAACAGGAGTGCCGTCCGCTCCCCTGAAGCGTTGGGAAGGCAGAGTGGTTTGACCAACATTATTTCTTTACCCAGTCACAGGGGTGCCATCCTGCCCCCCACGATACGTTGCAAAAGGGTAGGGGTACGACCAACATTATTTCTGTAACGCGTTTCAGGGGGGCCTTCCCGCCGCCCACGTTTCGTTGTAAGGAGGTAGGGATTTTACCAACATTATTTCAGAAACCAGTCACAGGGGTGCCTTCCCGCCTCCCACGATACGTTGCAAAGGGGTAGGGGTTAGATCAAAATTATTTTTGTAACCAGTCACAGGGGGACCATCCCACCCGCCCCCCCCCCACGAGCCGTTGCAAAGGGGTAGGGGTTTGACCAACATTATTTCTGTAACCAGTCACAGGGGTGCCTTCATTCTCCTCACGATACGTTGCTAAGGGGTAGGGGTTTGACCAGCATTATTACTGTAACTAGTCACAGGGGTTCTTTCCCGCTCCTCGTGAGACGTTGCAAAAGGGAAGGTGTTTGATTAACATCATTTCTGTAATCTGTCACAGGGGTGCCTTCCCACCCCTTATGAGACGTTGGACAGAAGTATGGATTTGATTAAAATTATTTCTGTGACAAGTGACAGGGGTGCCGTCCTCTCCCACGAGACGTTGGTTGCTGCCGTTACTTAAGGTCTCTTGTCGCCCCTTAAGGCCTGTCGCCACGGTAATGAACAGTAAAAAAAAGGTGACGATAGATGTATAACTAACTTTTTCGGAAACTATCACTCTCAAAGAAAAGTTTTAATACAATAAATGTGTACCTTAATGGAAGCTACAACTTTTGTTTGGAACATTTTGCGAAATATTGCATATTGACTGAGATAAACGCAACCATGATTTTTATAGTTTTTGTATGGTTTGACAATGGAAATCGCCTTGTCGCAAAGTTTCACTATCATATTCGTCAGCAGCGCGTCAAAGTACATAAGTATTATTATTATTATTTATCGGCATTTGGAACTCGAAAGTTAATTGCCTCATCTACCCGAGACCGCCACGCGTTTCTATCCTGTGCATCATCCATCCACTCATTATAATCATATCCTAG
>JBAGKK010229287.1:0-21682 GCA_037177015.1 Euceroptres primus | reverse complement strand
TATATATATATAATGTTTAATAATTGTTTTTGATTGAAAATTCTCTTTTTCAGAGGTTTATCATTTTTCTTCTGAAAAAGTCTTTTTTATATAAAAATTATTTATGTTTTTTTATATTTATAAGCATTTGTAAGCATTTACATTTTTAAATGAAAGTATGAACGTAGTCTTTCAAACCAAAAATATAAATGCTTGCAAATGCTTATAAATGTAGATAAACATGAATAATTTTCAAATAAAAAAGACTTTTTGAGAAGAAAAATGAACCTCCGAAAAAACGAGTTTTCAATCAAAAATAATTGTTAAAAATCATAATATATACATAATTTTAATAAATTTCATAAAGAATTAAATAAGTAAGCATATAATTAAATAAGATAAAAAATGTGGACAGTGAGAATTAAACGTGCAGCCGTTCGCCTATAAGCCAAGTAGGCTACTACTGCCTGAGCTACCTGGTCAGTTGAAAGTCGTTCTTGCCATGGACATGAGCTGCTTGGAATTTTTTATATCCGTTTTTCTCGAAACTGGCCAAAAAGATCTGCTTTGACAAATTAAAAGTTGCGTTATGACCTATTATCAGATAAAATATCAATCGAAACAGAAAATCCCACGTCTGGCCCTCCCCTTGTTAGCGCTAGTGCTGCATTGTTTACATCTCCATACCCCATAAAGGTAAGTGCTATCTAATTTTATCTTAAAACGCAACCTCTTTTTTACAGGGCCGTGAAAATTAGCGGTTTGGACTTACAAAATTTTTGAACTATTCCTCCATTTTCCAAGTTTTCACCCTTAAAAGCGACACATTTAGTTCAACATAAAATTGATGTTCAGGGACATGATCCTATCAGACTTCAAGAAATTCAAATCAAGCCGAAATCAAACTCAAAAATCCCATTAAACGTCCAACAATCAACTTAATATGCAAACTGTGTTGGTCCAAATTTGTTCGGTTGATTCTTGGGTTCTTCTCAAGAATTTGCATATTATGATCCTATCAAACAAAGATATTGTCATGTCTCTCCCAAAATAAAAGAAATTATGGGCGATGAAATTGATAGGATGTTGACCAATCGCTACTAACCTGTAGTAGCGATTTGTCTAATCCCATCGTGATGATTAAAAAGCCAAACGGGAAATATAGATTTTTACTAGATTTCCTTAAATACGAGCAAACATTCGTCAACGAATTTTATTCCAACTTTTCTGAACTTTGGTAGGGAAATTAAACCGTTACGAATTCTGAAAAGCGATTTGGAAGACTGTGACGAAGTAGAATTCAAAGAAAACAGATAGATGGACAAATAGATTGCATAGATTACAGATAATAACAGCAGAGGTTCAGAAAAATCTTGATGGAGCGAGCAATAAACAAGCAGTTCAGTATAACTTTCATAGAAGAACTTTTGAGCTTGAAGTAGGCGATTTAATTTTGAAAAGAGATAAAACTTTGAAACAGAGTTAATTTTAAATTTATGCTTGAATAATGAATTTTAAACTTTTAATTCATTTTCGACAAATTTTACCCCTAACCTGATGCGACTTGGGTCAAGAGCTGACAGGGCTCTGATTTAGAAAATTATAATTTTTTATATATTTGTTGAGCGCTAGTTGGTTTCGTTCGGAACCAACCAAGAAAAGATTTATAATTTTATTTCAATTTTGATAAGCACAGAGCTTAATGAAAAGTAGGGGAGTTTCATTGGGTAAGACCCAATTTAGATAAAAGATTTAGAAGTTAGAATTTCCAGAGATATATATTTATTTTAGAATTCCCAGATAAATTGGTACTTACGTGTTTCGACGAAATTCGATGGTAAACCGATACAATAATTGTTCACTTAAAATTTCGACGACATTTTCAATTACAATTTTAGGTAAAGGCAACCGACTTTCGACAGTTGAAACCACGAATAACAAGAATAACAAAGTACCAGTTAAATGCCCCTGGGGGATCCAGGGATGCCTCCTCTGGGGCCGGAAAAGAGGGAAAATTCAGTACAATTAAGCGGTTGTGCAGCTCTTCGCTCACCTGGCTAGCGAGGCTTGCCAAGCGACCCAGAGCCACGACGTGGAGACGGCTGCACCTAGGGCTCCTCCGACAGCCCTACCCAACCAACCAACCATATGTAGGACCGGTTTAACTAATCCTAATCGTCACTGTCAGGAAAAATTGTCACAAATTGGGATTTTGATTGAAATTTTGGCAGAGCTTGCCCAGAAAGTAAAGTTGATCTTATGATGCCATCTCTAGCGTCACTGCCGCATATTCGGGATGCTGATTCAGTGACCAACTTCACTGTCCGTTCTACTGCAACCGTGGGCGCGGAAAGACCTATGAATGGTCTCAAAGATGTGACGTGGACCATCAGCAATGGAAGACTGTGACCTGACCCTGCATTGCATCACCACATAGACTGTAAGTATGAATGTCACTATTTCTATGAATTTCTTGGATGGTTTCTTAGGCATAGGTGCAATCTATAATCTTAGAATTCTATTTGCACTGGTCAGCAAGCTTCGTTCAGTTTGCCAGGGATCATGGAGGCAAGCCCTTCCCGGCAAGCACCGTAGTCAATGGCCTGAGATTTCTGGAACAAGTACCTCAGGTCCTCACTGAGTTTTCTGAGCTCTTCTGGACTGTGATAAGGTAAGTCATATTTCATTGGTTTAAATGACACTACTGGAAGCTTTTAACAGTCAGGTAGTCTTAAGCCTATGAGACCTGTGTAAGAATGTGGGCTTGATATGGTAACGTCAATATGCGTGAAGAGAGCTCGGAACGGCAGTTCGTTGACATGCAAATAGCAAATAGCTCATTGCATAGGTTTTCCTATTAACTCCTCTAATTTTCGAAGGATACCGCCCTTCCAACCAGTATTAGTGTTCGTTCCGTCACAACTTCTTGGTTGTGACGGAACGAACACTAATCGATCAACCTCATCGAAGCCACCTTTGAGATGGCTCATGATGTACTAAAAAATAACCGTGGTCTCATCATGTGCAGCACCAGAGGATGGTGTGACGTGACCAACGTATTGAGAGTTACGTTCAGCCACAAGTGATAAGTGCTCTTCTCTAACGATGCCTGTGTAAGTTTTAGTCTAATCCTTTCGATCATCCAAGTATAGGCTTTTAATTGGATTATAGTCTGTAGAACGTTGTTTTAAATTCCGAGCAACTTTAAGTGTCTCACCCCTTTATTTTGCTCATATCTACAATCAAAACAGATGTTATGTCGCTAGATTACTCAGAAGATATAATTCCAGCTTTTAAAGCTGCCTGAAGGACAGTTGATGTTATATGTGCCGCCGTCACAACCAAGAACATCAATCTCATCGAAGCCACTTTTGAGTTGGTTCATGATGTACTAAAAAATAACCGTGGTCTCAACATGTGCAGCACCAGAGGATGGTGTGACGTGACCAACGTATTGAGAGTTACATTCAGCCACAAGTGATAAGTGCTCTTCTCTAACGATGCCTGTGTAAGTTTTAGTCTAATCCTTTCGATCATCCAAGTATAGGCTTCTAATTGAATTATAGTCTGTAGAACGTTGTTTTAAATTCCGAGCAACTTTAAGTGTCTCACCCCTTTATTTTGCTCTTATCCACAATCAAAACAGATTTTATGTCGCTAGATTACTCAGAAGATATAATTCCAGCTTTTAAAGCTGCCTAAAGGACAGTTGATGTTATATGTGCCGCAGCCCTCTCGCTTACATTGTATCTCTGAGCAATCATAATAGTTTAAGTCAAGTCTAGTTTGGGCTTAGATGTTCTGTCTCTGGGCTTGGTGAATACACTGAATACCTCATACTTAGCATTACTGTCCTCAGCTTTGACCTCAACTTCTACCATATGATCATCGAAGTGTTGGTTGTCATTTGAAAACGAATTTGAGGAAGCATTTGAATCAGATGACTTAGAAAGGGAACTCTCAAGCCTAAGCTTCTTACATGTACGTTCAGCCCTTTCAATCAATTTTTTGGTTGCAGGTAAATCAATTGACCTGATGCGACCAACTCTTGGACTTCTCTGATCAAGAAGAAACTGGTTCTACAGAACAGGAACCTTTTTGTCCTTGGGAGAAGTACGTGCAGAAAAGTCAGCATATTTCCAGAAGGCTATGTCAAAAAGTTTTGTGGTGTACTCTGTAAAATATGTCAATTGATCATCCTTTGTTTTTTGAAATATTGTTTTACTATTTGAAACTTTCTTTATGCTAATGTGTTCATCATGGCAGCGTATAATTAGTTGAATTATTCTGTTATCTGTTACTGTTGCAATAGTTGCTTCATCCCAAATAACATCTAGCTTGATTGCAACTTGCCAGACTACAGAAGAAACAGCTGGCTCCTTGTTACTTTCAGACGCCAAGTCAATATTCCGCCGAACTTCTAGACACAAAAGGAGTTTATCTTTCTTTGTTTGGAGATTTATAATGATTAATAATCGTCTAAATCCTTTGGGTTTTCATTAAAAAACGGGCAATGGTTTACACAACGAAGAACGAACTTCGAAAGTGACATTCTGTTGACTGAATGAGTGACCGAGTCAATGATACAGCACTTGAGTAATGAGGAACTAGAAGTTCCACTGAAACTGGCGAATAAAAGAAGCGAAATGAGATGTGTGCGATATGTAGTGATGCAAACGTGAAAAGCTAAAGCGAGAACGTTTGGCGCACAAGTCGAAGCTTGTCCGGCTCGTCTTTGCCTGCCAGGCTGAGTGGGGCAGGGGTGGCACTGCTGTACTGTAGCGGTGGACGGATGGGAGCAGGTCACGGTGCAACGCAACAATGCTTCGCTATCGCTACGAGCCACCAGGCGAAGGAAAAGACGAGGACGGAAAGGGCTACAAAACCGCTTAATTGTACTGAATTTTTCCCCTTTTCCGGCTCCAGAGGAGGCACACCTTGCCTCCAGGGGCATATAACTGGCATTTTGAGGCTCGAATATCAGTTTTCATCGCAAGTGACATCTCATAACCCAAAAATATGTCCGCTTTAACCAAACTAAAATTAATGACAATTTTGGTTTTCAGTCGAAGTTTCGAAACTTTGAGGCAAAAATTCTCACAGAAGATATTATCCGATTTGAAAAAAGATTTATATGTGTAATGTCCATGTGAGTGGGCCACTTTTGCCGGGTATTACATTTCGCTCCGAAAAAAGTGGCAAAACGAGGCACCCTAGTCTCTATCTACTACTGTCCATAAATAAATTTTACAATTAAACTATAAATACATTATACAAATAAAATAAGATAATTTTGGACCTTCAATTGGTTATAATTTTGTTTTTAAATTTTGGCTTATATCCACTTTTACTTGTATTGAATTGGTTTCTTGTCCCTTTTCTTTATTTTTCTAATAGAATTTCCCAAAAGAGATATTTAATAATTTTCAACCAATCACTATTTTCTATTTTTGTTGTTGTTGAATATTTATTTTGAATATACATTAAAATACAACAACCGAAGTTTAGACAGTTTTTTATTTAAAAATTTTTTAATCAGCGTATATTGCAAATTTGTTTCAAAAACAAGCCTGAATAAGACTTCAGACACAAACCCACTTTTTGTGTCTCGGTGGTCGATCACGTGCTCTGGCGCGTGCCAAGTTATACTGTCGGAGGATCTCGTGTGTTTTCGCCGACATTCAGACGAATCTCAGCCCTTGGCAAAGACCCAGGATTCTAATACACTTTGACCTGCATAAGCATAAACCATCAGTTGGTCGGTTTATGCAGGTGATGCAAAGAATGCATTAGACCCTCTGCGGGGATCTCCTGATTTCTTGTGGAGTATTGAATTGTTGAATTTGGGAGACTTAGTTTCTTTGTAATTGTTTATAAGTATTATGTGGGAAAATGTATGATTGAATATTTTGAAATGGATGCCATATAGTACTAAGTTTTTTGTTTTAATTCTTGGTTTTATTAGAAATGTTTTAAGCGAATGGACGTTTTGGTAAATATTTTATATTTTTGCAAGAAACGGTAACTAGCTTCTATTCTCTCTGAAATGAAAAGATTCACCTGTCTGTAAAATAGAGCACGATTGTAATGTTGATAAATGTAAATGGTGGTTGATAGTAGACTCTTTTGTTTTGACGTGGTTACGTCCTGAATAGGAAAAACAGAGTCAATTATTCTATGTATCTAAAACTAAAGCTCTCTTGATTTATTTACGGAACGGAAAGTTCCGAACTAAGGGAACAGGTAAAAGGCCAATGGATCGGTGGTTCAGTCTTGGATTTGCGCACAACATCAAATTTATTTAATCACTACAGCTGTAAATTTGTAACTAGTGGCGTAATATAGAAGTGTGAAGTGTATTAAATATTTTGGTAATGAAAACAAGGAAATCTGAATCTTTCGATATGGAAATTTAATTTAAGTTGAACTGGAGTTTAAAATTTACGATGGGAACTGGAAGTGACGATCTGGTATGACCTCTGCTCATCCCTCAGTTTGTTCCCGGAGAACAAACACAACCGTTAGGGTAGTCAGATAACAGAAAAAGGGAGAAATTGACACAAAAAATGCTTACTAGCCTGTTTTGATCAATGAAAATGGGTTGACTCGAGGTCTGAAACTGGCGGGTAGGAGCGAGCGTCTGTGTTAACGTTGTTTCAAGGTCTGAACCTGGCAGGCAGGAACTAGTATCTGCAACAGCAACAGGAAACCTGGCAGATACCTCAGGAACTGGCAGGTAGAAGCCTACGTTGGCGGCAGCGACAGGAGACTCTGGCCGATGACTCAGGAAGTGGCAGATAGAAACCTGCGTTGGTGGCAGCGACAGGAAGCCAAGTGCATGACCTCAGGAAGTGATAGGCAGAAGCCGGCGATGATGGTAGCAACAGGAAACCTGGTGGCTGATTCTCGATGAACCTCGTAGTTCTCAGTTTGGCTTCTCTGGATTCTCAGGGCTTAGACTATTTAGTTGATTGAAGCTTGATGAAAAATAAAAAAGACTCTTGGTACCAGGAAGACTTGTAGTATTGATTACTCGGACCACGCCCAGTAAAACGGAGAGATTAGATTCAGCAGAAGGTAGTTTCGACGCCACCACCAAGAGCGACAGAGATGTCCACGCTACAACTTAATGTTAGTGACGGCGCAACCAAGAATGTACATAAACCTAAGTTACACTCTTTATAAATCCTGCGGGTGGCCCAGCATCCAACAGAAGGTATCCTTTTCTTACTGACGTAGTTGAGTGGTAGAATCGATTTTAAAACAGCGACAAGTAAACGGCGACAACTAGGCGCCAAGCCATTGCCATAGGAGTTGTTTGTGACTTTTGACGAAATCAATACCTAATCCGGCAACGAATAGGCACAATAAGTAGGCGCCAGGCCTTCGATATAATCAATACATAACCCGATGATGAGCAGGCACGATAGGTAAGCGCCAGTCTTTTGGTATAGGGGTTGTTTCCCAGTGACTATTGATCACGAGGTATTTTTTTAATTGCATTACTAATATGCTAATTCTATTAATTCCAATTTTAATTTAATTATCTGGCATTATGATAATTAATTTCCTTATTTGCGTTTGTCTATTACAAACCATCACGGGGACATGAAAACGTGATCAGTGTAGAATAAATTTGTTAAAATTTTTTTGTTGGTTTTGTCACATAAAAGAAATACAAAATTAGACGATATACTTCTGGTCGCTTACCACCATCGATCAGACGATTATCTCGAAAGCTTATCATGAGGAAGCTCACATAAGTGTAATAAATTCACCAGAGTTTTGAGGTTGTTTTCGAAAATAACTATTTGTGGGTTATGGTGCAGCGAAAAAGAGCATTTAACGTTAGTTTCTAATTTTCTTTTATAGTTTCAGAGTTTGAGAATTATATTTACTTTCCTTTAATTTTATAAAATGATAACTAACTCAAGGGGTTCGCGTTTCTGTCGAACCTTATGTGAAAAATGTTTTATCCGACTGAATTATGAATTCAAAATTTTTAAAAGCTTTAGATTTTAATATTTTCAGAAAAATGTGTTTATTTCTTTTATAGTAAATTATATTTATAGTCTTCTCTTTCTTTCGGCATGCATGCATTGCTTTATTTTCAGTAAAACTTTGAAAAAAATACTTGTAATGTTTTATAAGTTCAGGCAACCGTTTTACTACTTGATAAAACTTATTGAATAGTCATTCAAAATAGTAAAATGGTTGTTCCAACATAATAAAATAACAGAGGCATATTTACCAAAGTAATTACTTGAAACAACCAATCATAATTTTTTATCAAATTTCTGTACATTTTTCTTGGCTGTACAGTATAATGTTATTAGTACAAACTTAATAAATTCCTTGTTAAAGAGTCGAAATAATTACTCAAAATTGAAAACGTCACATTTCTAAATATTATTAAGATTCTATCTATACACAGATTTTCTTTAGTTTTCAAAAATAAAATATTTCGAACAATAGACAAACAAAAATTATTATATTATATACACATTATATTTCGTACATTTTATTTAGCAGATTCAGAAAAAAATCTATTTTAAGAAATCTCCTAATATCTTTTAAAATCCTCGAAATCTTTTAAAATTTTTGGTCACATGTTTTGACTTTTTTTTTTACTTATTGGTCTAACCGAGCCTACACTATAAAAAACGATGTAGGCAGAAGTCCGTTAGAAGAGTTTCTGGATATATAACACATTTTATTTTAAAAAGCGAGACTCTTTACATTCTTATATTTTTGAAAATCTATCGACTACTTTTCCAGATTTTAATTACATTTCAAAACTATTTCAACTTTTCACTTGGTGGAAGTTTGTGCTTTCCACGTTCTGTAATTTTTCTAGATCAAAAATTTAAAGTGTTTTATAACAGTTATTACATTCTGGTAGTAGAACTGTTCTATAAAAAAAAATTAACAGAGTTATAGAGCCTTGTTACATGTGAGTTATGTAATTGTTTTAGAACTGTGTGCTGGCACTGTTCTGTAACGATTGTTATTGAACTGCTCTAGAACAAACGAGTCACAGCCGTTCTATATCACTCGTTCCAATTTAGTTATAGAACTGGGCCCTAACGGTGTTACGTCGCTGTTTTAGAACTCAGTGACTAGTGAGTTCTAGAACAATTCAAGAACTAAAATGAAGAACTGTTCTATAACAGAATAATTTAAGAACTAAAATAAAGGACTGTTTTATAAAAATCGTTCTAATGTAGATCTGTTACTGTGCCGAAACAGTGTTATGTCAGCGTTCTATAACTCTGTTACAATTAAGTTACAGAGCAGCTTACGAACTCGAAATCCACTTTCGATAATTTTTTGTTAGGCTGTTTTTTAATAAAATTATTTGATGATTTTTTGCGGAAGCAACCGTAAGTGAGTGTATTTTTAGTTTTAAAAAAGAAATAAATAACACACGCTTTTTCAAACTTTTATCTCGATTTTCTCTAAATGCGGTTCTTTGAACTTCCAACTTCAATCCAGATATGTTACAATGCATTATTATATAACTTTCGTATAACACTACTCTGTATCTGTTTCGTACAATTGTTACAGACTTGTTATAGTTGGGGATAGTAACAGCGTTCTAGAATTGCTACAGATCTGTTATAGTTGGTGCTAGTAATATCGTTCTAGAATTGTTACAGATTTGGGACAATAAGTAAGTTACAGTGTTCTGGAACTGTTACAGAATCGCCACAGAGTTCAAGAATGGCAATTTAAAAAACCTGTTACTAACCTGTTACAAAACATGCTACTTTTTTGTTCTGTAACAGTTACATCGCCATGTTCGCTGGATCGCTGGGCCGATGCTTTTACCGATCATCGATCTGCCATGAAGCCCCAAGGTTAGGCAAAATGCGGTGAACAATATTGTACTAAATTTATAACCAAATCTTCTTTTAACTCAAAAACTGAATAACCAAAAAACAATCTGTTAATAAACAGAACAAGGCTAAGTAATTCTTATTACATCAGATCTAAAACTACATCTTATTTTACTCAGCACCTAAAAAATTAGAAGAGAGACCATCAATAAAACAACAAACCTAAGTAAATCTGTATGTGTAGGTATCTACCAACAAAAAGGTACTCAATGGTACATAATCATGAACGTATATACGACATCTTTCTCCAACTACCTATGTTTTGTATAGGAATGAGGGTATTGCGCTTTTTTGATTCTGTGTTGAAACTTTTTCATGTACATTCTTTTTGGTAACCCTACATACAGTAGGTATCAGAAGGATATTTTTTGAAAAAGAACAATATAAACAAAAATTAAAATTAAATTTGACAAAAATACCTGAAAAAAGATCTCACGTCTGATATTAGTAAAAATAATGAAGAATCTAAAATGGGTCGCTCGACTCTTGAATTTGAGAAAAAGTCTAAGAGATCGCAAAGACTAGAGGCTGCAGAAATCAGTACACAGCATAATAATGATCCTCACAAAACTTTAAGGTTTATCGGGAGAAGGATATAAGAGAAATTGGTTTGAATCGTATCCAGTAGAATTTTTATTTTCAATTATCATGAATCTCATAACTAATGGACCGAAAGTCTCTGCTAATGAAATTGCAAAACAAAAGAATAATAGCCCGTGGACATTCATTGCAAGAAAATACTAATGAGAAATCGGAAAATAAAGATAGTTCGCAGAATATTAGGAAAATTCGGAATATTCGGAAAACATTGTTTCGGAAACATCGACGAAAAATAAGGAATCGAGGAAAGGAAAGAGGAAGAATACAAATAAAATGTCAAACAGAGGAAAGAAGAAAATGAATATAGAGGAAAATTTTGATAATTCCGAGAGCAGCGACAGCTCGAAATATGTGCAGCATTCTGAAGGTACTAGTGGTCACAATTCTAATGTAGGACGACATTCTGAGGAAGGAAATATTGATAATTCTACAGATACAGATAGTTCAGAAACCAGCTGTAGCGATCGATCTGAAAGTAGTGAGCTTTAAGAAGAAATTAAAAACGAATCTTCAAAAGATGTGCCCAATTTTGGAGAAGAGGCAAGTGAAAGCTTTAAAGACCGCGAACGCTCAAAAGGAATAGGTGGCGGAAGCAGCGACAGCTTCGATGAAAGCTTGGATCCGGATAGTTTGCTAGACGAAGAAGAAAATAATAAGAGAGAAAGAAAAGGATACAAAAGGACAGAGGATATTGATATGACGGAAGTTTTGCTCACAAATTTATCTGAATCATGGGAACAACTGACTGCAGTATAAGCTACATACAATAGCTTGGGCTGTTCTATATTGAACATTACATGCTTTTGCCCAGTAGACGCTTTCCATTTCAAACTTTACAAGATATGTGGGAAAGGGAGTTCACAACACCAATCATTAGATACAGCTCTGCGGGTGGAATTATGTCGATAATTTTCATATCTTCTTCGAGATGAAGATATGCAACATTACATATCTTCATCAAAATTAAGATATGGAACATTACATGCTTCATCTCGATGAAAATATGGAAATCATCGACATACTTCCACCGCCAGAGCTGCGTCTAATGATCGGAGTTGTGAACACTCTTTACAAGCATAAGCTTTTAAAGTTTAAAACGGAAAGCGTCAACTGGGCGAATGCATGTAATGTTTAACGAGAAATCACCTTCGGTGAACCATCTTTTTCTGGGAATACATGCAAAATTTTATTGAATAAAGTCGATTTGTTGCGATTGAATTGTAGTTTGGGCTGTTTACCATTCGTCAAGTGTTTTGTGGATTTTCGAAAAGTGGTTGATTCTTGTTTTTCTGTTATTTTGAAGCCGGATTATACAGATCATATTTGTGTAATACCCAATATAATATAAATGTAACACCAAAGATTCACGCTGTTTTTCATTACGCCCTTCACTTCTACTCTAAAACGAACAAGGGACTGAGCTATTACAGTAAACAGTCCAGCGAATCACTACACTACGACTTCAAGTTGAGTTAATATAAATACAAAGTTACTGCATCTCATCCCAAGTACAAGAATAAGATATTACGGGCTGTACGTGAGTATAATAGCCTACATGTTTAAAAGGCCTTGTAAAGTATTGAAATAATCTGCTTAGTTGAATTGTATTTTTGTTTCAATAATCGGTATTTGTATAAATTATATTATAAAACTAATGTATTGTTATTCAAACAAAAAATTCACAATGCGAACCAATTAATATATATTTTTTTATTTCACCTAATATTGTCATCTATATTTATACTATACGAAAATATATTGAAAATATTAGATAAAAAACTTTAAATAAAAGTTTCTTTAAAACTTACCAAGAGGCGATTTTAATTTTTTGAAAATTACTTCTGAAGGGTTGAAAAGTCATATCCAATAAAAAAGTTTTGGGTGGTATGTCTGTAGAACTAAAAAATTGTTCAAGGTCACCGTGAAACTGAAGCCCCGATGATAGTTCTAGCAGCTTTGAAAGTGTAGCTGTTCCAGAAGGTTTCCGAAAAATTATCGAGGAGCATAATTTGATGTATTACAGACTGATTGCATACGGTGATAGCAGTGTGTACAGTCAGATACTGGAAGTTGATCCATACGCTGAACATGAAGTGGAAGTGTAGAAAGTAGAATTTTCGAAACATCTGCGTCGAGCTTTTCAGAATAGAGTGAAGGGTATAGTAGTCAAAAAACGCTGCCGCATTGACAAGCCCAGGAAGATAATGCTAGCAAGTGATCAGAAATGTGTTCGAAATGAATAACATATTCATGTGCTGGTAGCTGTGCTGCAATTTAATATTTGCGAGGTGGCAATTAGTTATTATGAAACTTCTGGATAAGAAGTTCTTAAAATTAGTGAAACTGTAGAAAAAGAGAGTCAGAGAGTTCATGAGCAAAGAAAAGCGAAACCTGCAAAATCTCGACGAATAAGAAGAAAGGAGGGAATCTATGGTGATAAAAACTATGGTCCTCATTATTAGAAACCAGATATAGATCCTGAAATGCAAAAGAAAGAACTGGAAAAACGCCCAGATGAAGAACAAAGAATGGATGGAAAACCGAGAAAAGTATGAAGAAGCGACACGATTACAAGCAAAGTGTTCTTTGTGGCTTATGATTAGAAAGCAATGCATTACAGGAACTTACGCTCACAGAATATATCGTAGCGGGACTGAACATCGTGTCACAAAACTAAAAAACTTATTCAATATGGAAAAGAGCACTCCAGACTGTGTTTTACAGAAAAATGGCCATCTCGTGAAAGTGAAATGTCTATTTAGTGCTGCAGGAGGCAGTACAATTACAAAAGCTTATTAGCGCAAAATGAAGGCGATCATCGATATATTTACAGACAAAGCTTTTACAACAATAAATAAGTCTCATGAATACTGCTATCAAGTGAATCTGCCACTAAATGTATTTGTAAAGAATTCTGCTACTTTATGGTTTCGACCCCAACGGATTACAAGGTCATGCGAATAGGAAGAGATGGCACGTTTTGGGAAAGTGAACCGAAGCCAATGTTGATGCTGTTTTATCAATTATGCCTAGAGCCAGAATTAGTGGATAGTTATCTTATTAGAAGAATGAAAGTAAAAGATCGTCCTCATGTTCTGAAAGCACAAAAAAGGCACGAAGCTTCAAAATTAGAAGATGCCAATATGAAGCAAACAAAAGATGATGCCAAGAAGAACATATTCATAGATGATGCCAAGAAGAAGCTATTGAAAGATGTTGCAAAAAATTTCAGAAAGAATAAAGTCGTAGCAAAAAAGGATAATCTAGTTGAAAGGAATATACAGATGATGAAAATTGAAATAAATGAACCGCAGAACAATATCAATGAGCTAAATGCAGAAGAGAATTTCGGAGACATACCAAAACGTGAAGGCCAAAGAGGTAAAAAGCGGAGTGCAGTACACAACGGCAACTATCTGGAGCAAAAAGAACAAAAGGCGAACAGGAAAGAAAGTTATTAGTAGAATCAGAAAATGCGAAAATTCATATTCCACCTGTCCCAACCATGACAAAAAAATTGTGTGCGACAAGACCTATCGGAGACCAAAAACAATTTTGATGGTTGCGGAGATTATATTCTATATTAGTAGTCACATATCTATTGTATGCCGTGCAAGAATAATAATTGGTAAATAAAACGGTAATTACTTTTAATGGAAGTGAACACATAACCCCGGTACGGTTGATTTCGAGATACATGGAAAAACTTGCATTTTTCATATCGTACCTCTGAACTCTAGTCTCTACTCTTCTTGCCTAGTGGGTCGCCTATATTTTCTTCACGCACGTCACAGTTCAAACGCTTTTAGACGCCAATACCAGCTTAACGCTATGTTCCAGATTGTAAAGTTCGATCCGGTCTCAGCTTTTTCAATCACGGGTTTCTCTCAATTATTTCACGGAGGAAGTGCTGAATTGATATTTTAAAACAGAATCAATATTAACCTAATTTCAGAGTCTTCATTCAACGTAACAATAGATACGTTTCCTCTCGTGCCATTTTTACTCCACAACTCGTCGATTCACATTGTCAGCATGGTTAGTATTAACATTGAAAACATAGAATTTACTTTCTATGTGGTCTCATCCAGCACCGCATTAATAGTTGACGGATTAGTTGGAGCCGCAGTAACTGAACACGTTCTTGCACAGTAATAAACAAGCAAAAGAGTTTATCAGAGTAGGAACCCTTTAGGGCCAAAACGAGCGTAAAAAGAACGAGCGGTAATTTTGAAGGAAATCATGAGGAATCCTGGGAATTTAATACAAGCTGCTGAAGAAAATTTCCAGAGCTTGTAAATTCCTGGAATCTCAATCTTAAGATCAACTCATTGCTCTAACTTTCCTAACAGTAGCTTTTTATAAAAGTGGAGAGCATACATTACACGTCATTCTTGCAGTCATTGCACATAGGTATTTACAATTACGCAAGTATTTAGAAATAAGTTTTTACTAAATATTTATAAAATTTAACTCTGCACTATCAAAATGGCCCATGAAGGGAATGAACCTAATGAAAACTTTGTGAAGGATGGTCTCTCGAACCCAGATTCAGTTAATCAGTGTGAAGGAAATGAAAATGGTGATATGAACAAAATACGCAAGTTGATTTGAATGCATCTTCGGTCGCCGATCTTTACAGTTCGCGTTCGGATATAGGCTTTAAATCTAGTACCAGATCAACGCGTTATACTCCGCGTCAGAATCCAGTTCAAAACCCTGGTCCAAATCAAAACTTGCTACAAGACAATGAAGTAATGCAAGTTGCTCATTCAATCGCGAGTACACTTGTAATTTAACGCATATTCCAAACTTTAACGGTAAAAATATAGCAATTAGGGATTTCTAGCAGGATATTATTAATGCGGATACATATGTTCCAGCCTTTTGTGAATTATCCTTAATTACGGCGGTATTAGGGAAACTGTCTGGTCCCGCACGCGAATGTACCAGATATCAGGTGTTCGAAAGAATTAAGGAACTGATAGATCTCTTAAAGGACAGATTTGCTGTAGGTAAACCTTTTGATAAAATATATCATATTATTATGAGACGAAACGAATAAATAACTGAGTATTCTAACATAATGCATTCTTACTTAAGTGGTGCCACCGCAGCTCTTGAAGCAGCACACAACTGCGAAATAGCTACCACAACTGTAATTCCGGTGACTGAATCTACGCTAAAAGCGTTAATTAGGGGTTTAGCAGATGTATTATGATAGAATGCATTCTTACTTAAGTGGTGCCACCACAGCTCTTGAAGCAGCTTACACTAGCGAAATAGGTACCACAACTGTGATTCCCGTGACTCAATTTAAGCTAAAAGCGTTCATTACAGGTTTAGCAGATGACCTCTCGGTCACAGTAGATGCCGGGGATACTGAAACACTATCTGATGTGTTCCAATACGCCAAACCCGCGGTAGATAGACGAAATTCTTCTCATAATTCCTATCACATTGATCGCAACGGGACGAGTATGGCGAGCACCGTTTCAGTGAGGATCCTCGTTCTGATCGCCACCCACTTGAGGACGTGCCTTTATATGATCCCTATGAGAGGAACGGCTTCGCCCCTGAGAACAGACGCCAATTCCACAAAAAGAATACTCAATACTCAGACTCTAAAATAACGAATGGGCTAAACCCCAAAAAGATAGATAAAATCGAGGACAAGATCCAATAATGATTTCAATAATCAAAACTTTATGTTGATTCTAGAAATTCAGATAAAATCAAAATTTAAACAGTGTACCGGTAAATTCTAAATAATACCTCAATTCAACTATTAACCAAACGTCTAGCTCAACTGGATTCAGATAGAACGGCGT
This sequence comes from Euceroptres primus, assembly GCA_037177015.1. NCBI lineage: Eukaryota > Metazoa > Arthropoda > Insecta > Hymenoptera > Figitidae > Euceroptres > Euceroptres primus. The sequence goes on along the minus strand of JBAGKK010229287.1, from coordinate 5,373 downwards.
GATTCGACCTAAAAATTGTGGTTTCTCGTAAAATAATAATTAAACGAAATTTAATTAAAATGACAAAATTTAGTTTATTCAAGTAAGTGAATCGGAATACTTTCTCAAGTTTTTAGATAATCTTCAAATTTTTACATATGTGACCTGCCACGAGGAAAGGTACCTAAGCGTGAATTTCAGAATTTTATAGGAGACCCAAGTAAAGGGCAGCTCGAATCGAGCTTTTCAGTCAGAATCGGGCAAACTTGAAAATTTCCCCCTCCACTTACTACTACAAGCACCGCTGCCGCCTCCATGAAGCCAAGTGTTCGTGCGACTTCGGCTCCGCTTTTCTCTCTTGCCACGACTAGTCAAATTTTAAGAAACTCGCTAGAGAGATAAAGAGACACAGTCCAGCAATAAGTGGAGGGGCGAGATTTTTCTAGCGCGCCGAGAACTACCAAACGTCGGTTTCCAAGCCAACATCACAACTCTTTTTGATTATCAAAGAAACGTCAGAAATTTTTCTTACTCACACCATTAGAAAGAGGAGAACTTTAAGTTTCCAAAACTGCAAAAAACAAAAAATTGATTTTTTCCCGCTTAGGTACCTTTCCTCGCGGCAGGTCACATATTTCTCAAAAGTTATAAAATTTACACAATACAAATTTTATATTCGCAAAATCAATAAAATTGTCCAAGTGACAAATTACTTAATCTAAAATGCTCATTCGCAACAAAAATTCTAGATTGTGGTTTCCGGGTTTTCGGGAAGTTTTGGGTATCGCTAGACAAATGTGGGGGAAATTCAAATAATTTGGGAATCACAAAAATTCAGGGTATTCGCAAAAGTGTATGTAAATCTTTCATGGGAGCAAGATAATCCGGTTTTACGCTATTATTGAGAATCTCGACAAAACCGAAATTGATAATTTTTTACGCTCACAGTCAACTTAAATTCACATAAAGAATGCCTAAAAACTATTTTAACCTTCAATCCAAAACTTATATAAATTTTAAAATATTATTTAGAAAACACTCTAAATACAAATCAAATTTCACACTCGAGAAGCGAGAGCATTACAAGCTAGCAGCCTTCAGGCGAGAAGTCTCGTGACCACGTGGCAACCTTACCAAAAACTACGGCTCTCTGAGTCACACAAAATTCTCTAAAAACTACGACTTTTTCAGCCAAAGCAAATTCTCTAAAACTTATGGCTTTCTCAACCAAACCAAATTCTTTAAAAGAACGGCTTTCTCAGTCAAACCAAATTCTTTAACTTTGGGCTTTCAAGGTCAACAAAAATGAAAAAACTTCGGGCTTTCGTGAACGATATGCGGAAATCCATTAGCAAGTTCGAAGAAACGGTAGGCCCCTCCGATCAATGTTCATGGTATTGAGACACGAATTATTTAGATTTAGCCGACGAAAATGATTCCACCTAAACAGAGCAATTGGAGAAAGTGGAAGAAGACGTAGAGGTAACATTAGAACGTATAACAAAAGAGTTGAAAAAAATAGGTAGCCTTCTTGAACAGCGCGAAAATGTGGATTCACACATAGAATCATAGGGGAAAGAACTTCCTCACGCCGAATCGGAAGTAAAACAAAACATCCAACTGCAAAAATCCTACCCCTACAACTGAGGGACCTAGTAGAGCATCACGCGAAAATAGCTGAAGAATCTGTTTTCGCACCCTTACCAAAAAGTGGAGTAGCATTTGCAACTCCTCGGCCCAAATGTGGTTCCTCAGCGCGTTCCACTCCCCATACTATCATCACAAACCACTCTTCAGTCATTACCAAAGAAGTTGGTGAAAGCGATATTGAAAGAAGTCCAGTCAGGGAGAAAAAGAAGAAGCAACCCAGGCGATTACAAGTGAGAGAGACCAAAGAGCTTCCACCATCAACAGCTTTAGCTGCTTCTTCTCCTTCCAAGGACTCATCTATCAAAAATACCTCAACCTTGCAATTAGCCATGCCTTATAACAGAATAACAGGATAACAAGACATCGAACAACTAGAATTAGGCGAGGATAACTCTATATTACGAAAGGTTTCTGATCTAGCAACATATACTACGGTACTTGAAAGCAGTCGCGAAAACTTAACCTACCCGAACAATAGTTTCGTCCACTTTATTTTAGCCGATTGAGAACTCGTTACGACCACTACTAAGCTGCTTATCGCCATTGGACGTATCGACCTAAATGAGCTACGAGATAAGAAACCTAAAGCATATAGTATATTCTGTAGTATTAAAGGTCAACCATTTCGATCCTTTACACGTTTGATGACTACGATCATGGAGCGATTTGTAAAAACTGAGGTTTTAGAAACAGCTATTTCCGTTAAAGATGTTGACCTAGCTGAGCCTAGCAATTTGCTCTCTGTTTGTAGTATGGATTTGGATTTCGCAAAAACAGGTGCTCTAGATACTCTCATCAAGATGAGAGTTGAACCTGAAGGAATTAAGAATTGTAAAACTTACGCTCTTCAATACTACCTTGCTATGACATAAAAACTCATGGATCGCAGTCCTGTGAAGTACAAATTTCCCAAATATATTTCTTGCTCTGATGCTATCGTAATTTTGGAGAGTCTTGCAGTGGCTCGAAGGCGTCTAACAACCTGCTTAGGCATTCTCAGCATAGAAAATAAATGGATTGTAGGATCAGCAGCAGACAGAATTAAGATTGAATACCAAAATTTATGCAACTTACTTCAAAACATTGAAGCTTTTAAAGCTTTTGATTGAAAGGCTTCTCGACTCGATCATTTTTGGATGAAAATCATATCAGGTTCGGGAAAAGAGTGCTCAGATTTATCCTCATTATTATAAATGTTTTTATCTTGTCGCATGGTAATGCCGCAGATGAAAGAGGATTCTCCATTGATGAAGATTTTTGGTTGAAAACCAAAGAGAAGAAAGCCTGATAGGCTTAGCAGTTGTGCATGATAGTGTCAAAGCTGCTGGGGGTGTTAAATCGTTGCCGACAACGAAAGAATTTATTCATGCTTCGTGTAACGCTCATTCTCGCTGTATTGAAATAAAGAAGTCTTAGGAAATAGCAAGTAAGAGAGAATTGGAACAAGAAAAAGAACGAAAACGGAAAAGATAAGATATTTTACAACTTCAAGCTAAAAAGCAGAAAATCGTTTAAGAAGCTACATCACAGGCAGGAGGATCTGAATCTTCTGACTCAGACTAGGAAGAAGACGTAATGGATCTTAGATTTTTTTGGTTATCTCCTTTCACTCTTATTAAATTATAATCTTTTATTGTTCAAGAGTACTTATTCTTGTTGACATTAATTTGTAGATGTTCTCATGCATCCAAAGAGTTTATATTGCAATATAGTAAAACAGTGCACGAGTCACGAAAAAAGGCATCTGTCTCCCACATGACACGCACGATACTTTTTACAACAAGATCATGAAAAGCTATTAAGTGGCCTAGGACGGTCTCGCAGTAGGGGCGCTACAGTTCTCGCTGGCACGCCAAAGAAGATTCATTTCGTACGTCTTCATTCACATCGTTCGGAACGCACCATTTTACATTCAGTCCATAAGCATGAAAACAAGCCATTTTCATGATATTGTTGTGAAAAGAAATTAAGAATATACTTTAAGATGCTTCCTTGAAATTTTGTATGTTAAGCTTCCAAAGTATATAATCTTGAACAAATTGCGACATAAAATTAATTAATATGGAATATTAATAAACTTATTTGTTCACGTGGAACCATCAATTAATGCATTTAACTTGAGGGATCAATCTGGGTTTATCGTACATATTTTCAAGAATTTTTTTTTATAATAAAGTTTATTTTTACATTTCCATCTTTTCACACATAAAAAAAGAGGTTTTAAACTAGTAGAAAAAATATTTCATTTTATTTTTTTATATATTTATGTTTGTGATCTAACCGCCTGAAGTGAGCCCTGCTTGTTCCTCGCCGACATGAAATCTCGACTTGGGGCATCTAAAAACAGAAAATCGAGTAGTTTATTAAAAAGTAGAGTTGTCGCTATGGTTGGTAGTAAAATTTTTTACCCCCGATAAAAAATAAAAAAATTACGGACTTTTAAATTTTTCGACCCTTTGTCGGACTCTTGAATTTTTCGACTCTTCGTCAAAAAATTTAAAAGTCCGCCATTTTTTATTTTTCATTTCACTACCGACCACAGCGACAACTCTACTTTTCAATAAACTACTCGATTTTTTGTTTTCGGATGCTCTAAAGTCGAGATTTCATGTCGGTTAGGAACCAGCAGGGCTCACTTCAGGCAGTCAGATCACAAACATAAATAAATAAAAAAATAAAATAAAAAATTTTTTCTATTAGTTTGAAACTTCTATTTTTATGTGTAAAAAGATAGAAATGTAAAAATAAATTTTAGTATGAAAAAAAAATGCTTGAAGATATGTACGATAAACCCAGACTGATCCTTCAACCTAGAAAATTAAAAAATTTTACCGCCAAATCCCGGGAAATGACCGCTTCCTTTTTATTATATAAAAAGAAAGCTTAGCATATAATTTAATAGTGTAACGATCGTTGAGTCTGAGTTTGTAAATTTTTACATATATCTATACTTTATAAAAGAAAGTATTTTTATTTTTGCCATTAAAAACAAAAACATTTTTCAATTTTTTGCTCTATTGCTCTATTTGCTCTACATTATGTTTAGGATGAACGTCATGAATTAAAATAAATTTTTGCGTTTTGCGACAACTATAAATATGTTTCTTTTAGTTGACCGGGAAAATTGAAAAACTTGACCGGGAAAAACTTGGGAAATGACCGGGAATTTTAAACTGTCCGTCGAATCGCCACCCTGTTGTCATGTACATCGAAAAACGCCCATTGACCCAACTCTTGAAATATTCCTGGAAACAACAGCAAAAGGTAGCCGAAAAACATAGTGTTCTTCCCTTACACTATGACGTCATCTCAAAAAGAAAGTAGTCACGAATACCAGCAACCCAAAACAACATTGAGGAAGCAGAGACAAAATCTGGTGGACTCTGGATAGAGATACGTGAAAACATTCACTAAAGCCAAGAGTTTCCCACACTCTACCTAACCAACAGAAAGCAGAGGTCTCAACAACTTCTGGATTATTTGAGACAGCCCAAAGCAGTGTGCCACCTCAAAACGTGAATTTGGCTAAGGTGAGTGAAGTGTCCCAACGTGCTCCCATAAAACAAAAAGTTTTTCTCAAGAACGCTACAAGTCTTATAAAGTGTTAAATAAATGTAAAATTCCATTAAAGACAATCTACAAATAATTTAATAGACTATAAGTTTAGAATTAGAGACCATGATATAAAAATAAGTGGAAAATCAGATGGTTAACAACATTAACGATTTTCACCTTATCTGCCAT
>JBAGKK010229176.1:0-21685 GCA_037177015.1 Euceroptres primus | reverse complement strand
CTAAAATTTACCAAACTGTAACTGAAATTTCAGAAACGGTAACTGCATAAAGCTTCAGTCTCACGTCTCTGAAAATTACCATAGAAATTTCTAATAGTGTGTAGATAGGCTCAATGAATTCTTGTAAGACGGTTTTGTGTATAAACGTTGTATAAACGGTTTTGTGTATAAACGTTTGTATAAACGTTACCTCAAACTTGAATATTTGTGAAAGTCTTCTTTAACGAAAATTGAAACAAATTGAAATGTGATATGAAATACATTTTCAATCATCTTCCCTTTTATTTTCCTTTGTATCAAAAAGCTCTCCTTTTGAAGGCAAACATTAAAAATAACAGCAGACTTGCGTATATGTACATCACATATGAATAAGCAACCATAAAGTAAGTCTTTGGAAGAAAATTCAAGTCAAGATTCCCCATTTTCTGATATTTCCGTAAAAAATAAATTTATGGTGTTTTCGATATATTAATATTATTTTTTATATTGATTTGAGGAATAATAAACTGTTTTTTATTTATAATTTAGCAATTAAAAAGTGAAAAGAAATAAATATAATCTGACGCACTGAGCGCGTCAGGTTATCTTCTTTTTGTTTTGACATTTTATACTTCATATGAATATTGCTGAATTAACAAAATAAAATCAGCATCATCGCGGAAAGGAATGAAAATCTCACATTTAAAAAAGCGGGTTTTGTTTTAATGAAATTTAAAATTAATTTAATTTGATAATGAATTTCATTTAATTATTTTATAGGCCTGATATCCTTAACTATTTCTCACTGCGTTTTTCTTGTATTTTTAAGTATGTTTACGAAGTGTTTAAAATGTCTCAAGTGTTTAGCATTAAAATGTTGCTTTATATGCTTCATGTCTCATTGGCTATCACTTCCGTTTCGCTGCTCAAGCACCGAAAAAATTGTAGCTCACTTTAGTAAAAGTTACTTATCTTGAACCCGTAATTGTAAGGGTAACAAGTAAAGAAATATATGTTTCTAGACCCATTTTTACATTCTCATTTAATTTAATTTTTATATAAAACATATTGTGTGATTGTTAAATCTTAAAATTAGCAAATCTTAAAAACAGGTTTAAAATTTTTTAAATTTTTACATTATATTTAAATTATTAGCTTAGCATCAGTTTTCTCATTTTCAATCAACCACAAATTATTTTATTTATTTCATGCCTTTTTTATTTCTTATTGCTAATTTCTCACTGTTTACATTTTACAAAGTTATTCTATTTTTCCTTTTCTATATTTTTTTTACTTAAAAATATGTTCTAAACATTTTAACGTCAGAGATGATTGAGTTGTCACTCAAGTCACCCTTCAACCAATCGTTTTCAATCTTCTTTCCCCTCATATCACAAATTCAATACAGAATACTCTGAGGAGACTTTGCCTTTCTTTTATTTTTTATTTTTTGCTCCTTATTTCTGATAAAATAATTACGTTTATCCCGCACCTCTTTCATTTTTAAACTTAAACCCTTTTTCAATTCTTCACTCAGAAAGATCAAACACACTGTTTCTTTGTATAGACACAAATATTTGGTTATTTCAAACAAACTTTGGTTGATTCAAATAAATATTTATTTGATTTGAATAAACGTTTGGTTTAATCTAATAAATTTTTTGATCGGCAAAAAAATTTGGTTGAATGACCCAAGTTTTTGATTGAGTCAACTAAAACTTTGTTTGATTCAACCAAAAATTTGTTTGACCAATGTTCTGAGATAAAATTTCAAAATAGGTATTTGTCCAATGTTTGATATTATTTCAATAAATCAAGAATATCACTTACGCTAAATGTATTTTTTAAAAAGTTTCCTTGGAATTTGAATACAGATAAGATTTTCTAAATATCTATTTCATTCAATCATTTTACGTGACATTAAACATAAACTGAATAATTAGTAATCGAATTACGCATGCTGTATACAAAATTCATAATTTTGAAATATGCAGATCCTAATTTGCGTAAACTCTGGAATATTTTTGGAAATATGAATGAATGTACATCAATTTTTTTACATTGCAGGCTACATAGTATTGACGAGAGTAATTTTGGAAGACTAATTATCATACATTAGTACCTAATTCTTACACCAATTCCCGAAAGCAGACACTAACAAAAAAATTACTTCTTTCAATTGCAAATTAATGGGCGAGACAAGATTCAAAGATGTGACGAAAGACATGAAAAATATCGAAGAAAAATTAAAATATTTAAACACGAACTTCAATATCATCTAATTATTTATCATTTATTGCAAAAATTTCAATAATTTTGTATTATTGTCTTATTGTTAAATTTCACAAAATACACAATTCAAATTCAATTGTGGGATATAAAGTAATTTAAAAAAGCAATTAAATGATTTTCTTCTAATGTCTTGATTTGAGAAATAGAATTTATTTGAGAATAAAAATTTATTGAAATTTATTGAAATTTATTTAAATAAAAATCTATTTTTGTATTTTTTAACCGTTAAAGAATTCGAAACATTTATTTTTCTTTAAGTTTTATATAAACACGTAAATATTTAAAAAGCATAAAGGATCAAAGCAATAAGAAGGTTATTACGAAAATCGAGGATTGTTCCAGCAACTTATTGGTCAATTAAATTTCTCTTTTTATGCACAACACGTGATTTATTTTTGAATGCAGAAAGAAATCTCTCTGGTAATGGTAAATAACAATAACTTATATATAAATGTTTGAAATTATTTTAAATATTATATATTGTGAATCCAAATCAAATAAAAATTCCAAAAGATAATATTTTAAATAACGCAAAACTTAATGTAAAAATAAAAAATACTTCAATAATTCCAAGTAGATCATATACGCTTATACCTGTAAAAAAACTTTCGGCAATTTCTTCCGAGACACGGAATCTAAAAAAGTTTTAATTTTTGTTATTTATTTTTCCCAGAAATACCTCTATTTGCTAGGATGTCACGTTTTAACTCTTACTTTACACAATTCTAACAATGTCTCTTCACCTTCGAAAATCAAGAAAGTTTTAATTAATATATAACGAATTTAGTTTGCGCAGGTAAAGCAGCAATTTTAAGGATGTCATTTAGTCCAGGAGTCTAAGAAAGATCGGCTTGTGCTGAATTAAGATCGATGCAGTTTACAAGTGTACGGAGATGTTAGTGAAAGTTCAGAGTGAAGATAAACCTGGACTCGCGACGTTTACACAGCGTCAGCAAGTTTTAGCGCACAAACACGAATGTACAAGTGGCGGAAGCCTAAGAGTCGAGAGAAGATCTGAATAAGATGAGGAGGACGGGGAATCGAAATCACATGGTCACGTAAAAGACCTCAAGGAATAACCTGTTTCAAAGTCGAAGGAGCGCAATTCAAGTACAACCTGAATTACACTGAAAAGAAGAAAGAAGAAGAAAATAAAGACACGTACCAGCCGATGGCAATTAATCACAGTTTCGTTCTCTTTAGTCATTCAAATCTCACCTCGCGACGAATCGATTTTCCCAAAGGAAGGGACGGCTTCAATATTTCAATGACAATGAACATCACTTCCCACCCCCTTAACTTGTGCGTACATAGAACCTTTTCATCAGTGCTTTACAAATAAGCACACCTTTTAAGATAAACGATTATAAAGCATCTTTCAGTCTGCTCGAGGATTCTGATGCTGAAGAAGTGCTTCCTAAAAGCGAGCTCTTCATTTAATTGGTTTCGTGTAAAATTGGCATTTAAGAAAACAGTGCTTTTTAAAATTGGGGGTTTTAGTGATATTTATTTAAAAGAATCTATAATGCTGTGAGTGATTTTAAAAATAAGAAGGTTTAGAAGTAATGAAAAACTGAGAAGCAAAAAACTTCAAAAAAATGGCAGGAAGTTACTTGATGGCAGTTGTCTTAGTTTTCTGCGGTTTTGTGCGATGGTGTTATAGTTATAATATTTTAATGGCAACGATGGGGGGTACTAAGTCACATACAATACCATTTATTGCTCTTGGAACGACCTTGATCTCGAGGGGTCACAATGTAACCCTCATCAGTGCTTTCAGCGGATCAGCAGCCAATAATGGTCTTCAGGAGGTGGTACCCTCAATTCTAGAGGTGAGATTCACTTTTGGATTATTTTTCAAGTTTACACAGTAAAAAAGAATACTTGAAATGGTTACACTTTAAAATGCTTTGGATTAAGTTCAGTAAAATTTGTCTTAATTCAAGCAGTATTGATTTATTCCAAGTCAAATTTGTCTGGATTTAAGTCTTTCTCGATACCTCGGCGCTCTCCACTATTCACTATGTTCAGCAACACAAACAAATTTATGGAATCACGTGTTAACAACAAAATTGATTTATTTTGCATTTCTATCTCCAAATTTACGCGTGTTTTATGCAAATATATTGAACACACAACCCCTGTTTAAATACTTAGGTCTTTGCGTGCTCAGAATGCATTATATGTGACGCGATCCGAGAAAAGGGACCTACTAAGCAAAAGTGAAATTTTACAGGGCGAGCGATTAAAGAAATCTCCGCAGCTCCGCACGCGTTCAAAAACTCTTTTTCATTAATTTATATCTTGTGAAATAATGCAGATACAAAATTTCTGATTGCACTTCTAAAAATATCAGTTAAAGAACTTATAGAATTCATCATAATCCGAAAATCGATTTTTTGCTTAGTAGGTCCCTTTTCTCGGATCGCGTCACATATGCTCTATGATACGTACACATTGTAGCCCTGTTAATGGTTCGTACTGAATTGTTGGGCTTTCTATTTTCAATAAATAAATAAAAATAAATAAGACTCTATTCTGAAATTCAGGTAACGTGGTATTCAATTTAGACCAATATTGCTCAAATTAAGACAAATTTTACTGAATTTAATCCAATCCATTTTAAGGCTTGCTATAGAATCAACAAAATTTTTTGGTCGTGCCAACCAAATTTTGGTTTTTTCAAAAAACCTTTTGTTGAATCAACAAAAATTTTTTTGAACCAAGAAAATCTCGGTTTCAGTCGAATTAACAAAATTTATGGTGATTCAACAAAAGTTTTGTTGAAAGAACCAAAATTTGGTTGTCACAACCAAAAAATTTTCTTGATTCTATAACAAACAAATCGTTTTGTTGCCTGAACCAAACAGTTTTCTCAGTGAAGTATTCTTTTTACTGTGTAAAGCAAAAACAAAGTAATTAGTTCAGAATATTTGAAGAAATTAGTTATAAAATTAACATAAAAGTTAAATTAGTAATAAATCTCTATTCAAAATTACGTAACTTCTTTAATCACTACTTTCTCTCTTATAAGTAAAATCTCCATAAATCTCTATTTGATGATCATTATTAATTTATTAATCAGCACATATTTACCACAGTGAAATGTAACTTTAATTAATGACACTTATTTTCAAAGAAAGTGCTCGCCTTTACGCAAATATTTTTGTACTTTTTGTTAGAAGAAAAACTAAAGGAGTGTAAAATCGAGGAAAAAGGTTGATACAGTCAGCAATTAGTGAAAGTAACAAACGAATGCAAAATCATGTAAGAAATAGATTATTCCTAATTGAAAATCTTTGTTTTGCTGTTCATGGTGAATCGTAATCTTGAAATTTTTTTCCGCTCTCTGATTTCAGACTTTCCCTGCTTTTTTTCCCCACCCCTCTCACCGCCACATTCATTTCCCGATCACAACAACACCTTTCTCCAACGTCATCGAGGCACGAAATTAACAAGTTCTTTCTTTAGGCTTACGTAGGTAATTATACGTCCGAATGGGATTTAGTGGGCTCCAGATTTCGAAACGAGTTGCCAATCTCCCCATGGGATGCAATGAGATATGGCTGGGAAGCTTGCGAAGCTTTGCTGCGGGATGAGACTTCCGTATCGGTATTGAGAAAACCAGAAGGCAACCCTCAAGCTCACTGGGATATTGCAATTTTAGACGGCGCTTATCCTGAGTGCTTGCTCGGGATTATTCACGGCGAACGGATACCGACAGTCATGTTAAATACAGTAAGCTATCTGAATTTTTTAAACATATAGGGGAGAACCAGTATGTACGCGAAAAATCAAAATATTTATGAAATACTTTTTATAAACTAGGTAAGATGAATTTTTTTGCATAAATAACATAGAATTGAGGCATGTAAGCACAGTAAATTCAGAATATCAACGCGTTGAAGATACATTTTTTTAACAATCAAAAACAATTGAAAATTCATGGGAAAAGTATTCATTAAAAAATATTTTAATGATAATTAAACTGGGCCATTAAACTTCATATATTCAAAGAAATGAACTCAATCGGCTTTAAATTCTATGCGTTTGGAAGTTTTTTTTGTTTTTCTTGTAAAATTAGCTTAAATGGAGCTTTCCGTGAGTTAATTACAAAAACACGATTTAAGGAAGAAAATTGTCGTATAGCACGAAAAAACAGGTCTCGGAAAACAGGATTAATTATACTTTTAAGAACTGTAATATTATTATTGATCGCATTCTTTAAAAGAAAGAAAGATTACTTTTCATGAAAAAATTGATTCATACAAAAACTATTTATTTAGAAAAATGTATTTTCGACTGAACTTTTTTTCTTATTGCTTCTTACCTTTTTAAAAATGATACAATTTTAATTAATATTAGCTTATTCTCTCGGAAAAAAATTCTCTATAACTTGACCTCATCCAATTTGTAAATATAAATAATTTAAGCCACTAACCATTAAAATCGAATTATTTTTAAAAATTTGGTAAGAAACGTCAAGAAAAAAATTTCGGTCAAAAATAAAAATTTGTGAAATAAATAATTTATGTAGGGTAACCCTACCGGTGGTAGGACAACGATTCTATGTTCGGACACCTCTTTTGGAAGTTCTTACATAAAAAATTTTACGAATTAAACATTTTACGAATTATTGTCAAAAAAACGTTAGAAAATAAATGCTAATCTCTGTCATATGACAGAACTTTTATAACATTATAACAATTTTATTCAGAGAAAATAAATATTCGGCCGACCATTGAAAGGTGTCCGGAGACCAGAGCACTTATCCAATATAATCCAATTTTTTTCTTGAAAAATAATCTTTTCTCTTTTGAAGAATACTATCAATCAGAAAATGTAAATTCTTGAAAGTAAAATATGTTATCCCGAGATCTGTTTTTTCGTGCCCATAATACCTTAAAGAAAAACCCATAAATTAAAAAAAGTATGTAATAGCCCTTCAAAGTAAAAACTTACGAATTTTATTTAGTTTTACTCCTAGGAAATAATTTTGTGAATTATAAACTTTTAATTTTCGTTAAAGAAGTTTTTATTTTACTATATATACAATATATGTATACTATTTTTACTTAAATAAATTAAAATTAATTATTTTTTTTAGATGTTTATAGTAGCATCAACATCGAGATCATTAGCAACTTAATTTACAATATATAAAAAATTGTAACTTATGTAGTTACAAAACGTACACATCTTAACAATAAAAAAGTAAATTCCAGCAATTATTTTAAAGGGATGGTAACACTCATTTTTTCATATACTACATAAATTTCGCGCTCGAATCTGGTGCACTTTTATGGAAGAAAATCAAGTATTCATATAAAACTCTTAGGAGGAAAATTGTTGCTGTTTTTCAAAAAAGATGTAATATCTGAAAAAATATAAAAAGCCTTTTTGCATACATTTTTCAGAGTAACACTTTTCTACATTATCTTTGAATTTGAATTTTATCAAAAATGAAAGGAATAATGGAGTCATACGATAGATCCTCGAATTAAAAATTTATGTTCAATATATGTAAAAAGTAAAATTGAATATCACTCAATTTAAAGTTATAAATAAAATCGATTGTCGTCGACAATGATTAAAAAAGTTTGTTAAATTTTCCTTTCGATGGATTTCATGCCAGACTAACAATAATAATTATATTTGTTCAATGTTCACCTCACAATTTTTTCAACTTGTCAACGAAAAAAAAAATATATTGGCTTCGAACCATAAAATATTTCTAAGAGTTATCGAATTTTTATTATGTATTTTTGCTATTTTTTAAAAATACACATAATTAAATGATTTATAACATTCTCAAAATAAAAAAATTACTATGAACATAGTTCTAAAACCATTATCTTTTAATAATGGTTAGGCATCATTATTGGTTTAATAATGATTTGCAGGCTGCAAATCACGCAAGGGAAATTAGTTGTACATTGCTAATAACTATTTTAATATAAAAAATTTATATTAACAATTTTGTGACTTGTCATTATTTAAATAAAAAATTAAATAATTTTCAGACAGTTTTAGTGAAAAATAGGCTTCTAATATTTAAAATCTTCATTTTATATATAAAAACAATTGTAACTTTATTCCAAAGTCTAAAGTTGTCTTCGCTCACTTATTTACTGCAGTAAATAGATATGAAAACGTAAGTAAGAAATAAAATATTTCAAATTTCACATGAAAATAAAAACTATTATGTAAAAAGTTGTTTGAAAACGTTACAATTTTTCCTAATTTCTTTTTTTAGTTTGTTGCTTTTCATTAGTTTCTAATTTCAAGATTTCCTGTTATAGAATTTTGACAGATATTTTTAATTTGAAGAATGGCTGCTTTAAAAACTTATAGAATTTTAGAATTCTAGGATTTTTTGTTTCGGAATAAAATGAAAAATGTTCCCTGGAAAAAAAATAAAATTCTGGTTATTATCTTAGAAGCACATTTAATGTTTTCCAATAATTTTTTACGCTTTTGAAGAAGCATAGTCTCTCTAACGTTTTACGCTTCATGTAGGACAAATATTTCGAAGCTTGTACAATGGTTTGATTAACACATGCTTATATGGTTGCATGGTTGGCATTTTATGAAAGAGACGTCATGTTTTTTGCATCGCCAGGACGTGCTCTGCGTATCGAAAAATATTCTTTACACAAACCGACCTCCAAGTTGTATTTCTCTATTTCGAATTCATAATTTATCATTCCATTTTACGAATTCATTTGCTTCTATTTTTAATGCCTACTCTGAATTTCTGTGAACTCTTACTATATCTGTCTTTAAAGAACCTTTTCAAATAATATTTTTTGAATGATTACATGTATTCTATAATAATGAGAGTTCTTGACAATTATTATTTCAAATTATAAATTCTTTAGTTAGTGTGAATAAAGAAGTAGAGGGAGAAATATTTTCCACTAATTAATATCTGAGAGGAATTGTATGCAGAAGGAAAAAGACATCTAGGAATATTTTTTTTCTAGATTAAACACTGTTATTACACAAATTAATTACTTAATGAAAAAAAAAATAATCTCAATATGAAAGCAGAATTGATATTCTATAAGGTTTAAGTGTAGAAAAGAGTATAATGAAAACCTTTCTAGTTTTTAACAAATTTTCAAAGAATCTTTTGCCAGCATCTTTTCTAAGAATTTAGTTTTTCATTTTCCTTTCTAGGTTGCTTTATACAGTGGTTCAATCAGACGTCAAGGGAATCCGTCCCCATGGGCTATCAGACCGTATTTCGGTAAAGCCCTCACACAGGATATGAATTTCTTTCAAAGAGTTTTGAATGCCGCTTGTCTGATGACTTTGGAAGTTATGTATTGGATCATGATTACAGGATATCTTCAACCTACACTTCGAAAATACCTAGGTGATTAAAAAATGAATCATTTTAGTCAACTTTTTGAAAAAAAGTATAATGAACCGATACGAAAAGTGATAGGGGTCTAAATTTTCCAAAAAGGTAAAAAATATGAGTTAAATGAGTCATAAATACACCTTTTAAATCATTTACTCAAACAAGTTTTTAAAAAGCATGTAATTTACTATAGATCGTTTTTCATTTTATAAAAAAAGTGCTTTTGTCTTTTAAATAAAATTCATCCACAAGAAAAAGAAATATGAAGTTTCAGAATTTGATTTGTATCTAATAATAATTCTAAGAATAGATGGAGGAAAAATATCATGCTTTTTTATTGAATAAGGATAAAGATTATTTTTGTATTATTAAAGTTGTATTCTGAACTTTGATTGAAAATTTTGCATTTTTATAGGAGATCAAGTCCCAGATGTGAGGGATCTCATATCTGAGGTACCATTAACATTGCAAAATAATCACTATTCTGTGGCCGATTCCGTTCCCTATTTGTCGAATGTGGTTAATGTGGCGTGCCTTCACTGCAGACCAGCGATGCAGCTCAGACCTGAATTAGAATCCTTTCTAAGACGAGGTGAGTCAAAATGACTACTACCCAAGTCTAAGACTCTATATGTCTATGTATTACAAAATATTTGAAATTAATCATGCTCCTTCATCATCATCATCATTTTCTTTCTTTTTGATTAGTCTCATTCACCTCAAAGTGAGACTGAATATTCCGTTGTAAGGAATCAAACCACAGACCACCTTTTCTGTTTTTCTTCTATTATTATAGAAGACTATAGTTTATGATCTTATAACAGCCTAAATTTTTGTATTATTCACTAAATTACCCACGGATTTTGTCTTATTAACTATTTCTCTGGAAGCGAACAAAGACATTTCTTACACTGGAAAAAAGATTTGTTTGATACAATTAAAAGTGGCAAAACAAAGCAATTTACTGGATTTAAAAGAGTTTTTAGTTTAATTAGACAAAGTTTGTTTGCACAGACCTGCCAGCAACGTTCGAGTTTGAAAAAAAGTTTAAAAAGTGCGACCATTTTTTCAAAAAAGTGATAAAAAAGTGACCAACAAATTTTCGGTTATAGTTCAATTTTCTTAATAAATAAAATAATATGCCCTTTTATCAATGAATAACACTAAAAATAAGGTTAAGAAGTCATGCAAAATAATTTAGACATTTTATTACGTCAGAGATCACAGCGGTTCAATACATAGAACTACATATAGGTAGTTCAATTTTAGGGGATAAAGGGGATTTCTTTTTAAACAAAGGGTTTTTTTTGAAAAAGGAAAAATTTTTTTCTTTTAAAAGTACCAAATAAGAAAGTAAATGTTAATAAATGCCGCATTCTTCTAAGAAAACTCAAATTTGATAAACAAATCCCATCCTTAGATTTTAAACTTTATTTTCGTTTAACAAGAAGGAAAAAGTATCTCAGTTATATAAATATAAAAATTTTCAACTGCTAAAACTGCGGACAAGAATTTAGATTTCCGAATTATCAATTATAAAATTGACAAATTTTTAAATTTTCAATCAATCAAACTTTCGAAATAATTCTGCTGAAATTCTCCAGAATGTTAAAAAAATCTTAAAAAATCTTAGATCCCTGTCTAGAATCTAACAAATACGCTATAAATTTTTAGACTTTCAAAATCTTAGGAACTCTCTAAGATTTTATAAAATCCGGCTCGAAATCTTCTGTAACTTTTGAAAACCTTTTAAAATCGTCTAGAATACTTATTTTAATTTTTCCAAATACTTTTTAGATGCGTTAAATCTTCTGAAATCCCTCAAAATCCTTTAGAATCTTCTAGGTTTTAAAAATTTTTAAAAATCTTCCAGATGCTTCTTGATTCTTCCAAAGTCTTCTAAAATCCTCAAGTATTTTCTAGAACTTTCTAAAATATTCTTGGATCTTTTGAACACTTGCAGAGATATTCAGAATTTTTCAGTCTTCTAAAATCTTCTAAAATTGTCTAATACACCCCAAAATCTATTAAAATTTTAAAAAATATTCTAACCTATTTCAGAATATTTTAAATCCTCAAAAATCTTTTGAATTCTGTCATAAACTTCTAAAATCTTCTGGTCTCTTCCAGACTCTTCCAGCATATTCCTGAGGATTCTAAAATATTTTGGAACAGTCTATCATATTTTGTAGAATATTAAAGAATTTTAGAATATTCTTTAAAATCTTATGTGATTATTATAGAAGAACTCAAAAGACTAAAAAATTATGGAAAAATCCAGAAGAATCTAGAAGATTGCAGAAGATTCTGGAACAATCTCGAATATTTTAGATAGTAATTTTTAGAGAATTCAGATAACTTTTGAAGATTCTAAAAGATTTGAGATTCGGGAGTCTTTTGTAGATTTAAGAGAATTCTAAAAGATTTTGGAGAGTTCTGGAAACCCATAGAAGATTATGGAACAGTTTAAAATGTATTTTGAAAATTTTTTGAAGACTAAAAAGTCTCAGAGACAATCTGAAAGATTTATGAATAGGTTTGAAATTCTAGAGAATTCTAACAGATTCGAAATTTGTTTTGAAAATTATTCAAGATTGGAGGAGAATTTGGAGGACTTTGAAAGAGTCTGGAGGATTGTGAAAGTGTCAAATTTGCTGAACAAAATTTATAGATTTATAGAAACTTATAGAAAATTTATAGATATGATTTACAAAAATGTCAAGAATACAATAAAATGAAAGATTTCTTATAAATTTTTAAGATTTCGTAGGGTTATAGGAGAATTTGGGAGTCATTTCTAGATTTTGGAGGATTTTAAATGATTTTGGAAAAAAATAAATAAAATTTTAGTCGGTTATATAAAAGTTTAGAAGATTTGAAAATTGTGGAAAATTTTAGAAAACGTTAAGTGTTTTTGAATGCCATAAGTTTTTATTTCTCATAATTCTTGGAAAATTAATTGGAACTTTGAATTAAAAAAGGGAAGAAAGGGGGAAAAGAAATAAAATTCTCAAATAAAAAGATTTTAGGGGATTTTGAGAATAATAGAGAGAAAATAGGTAAAAAAAAGGAAAATAGGGGACTAAAAGAAGTGACTACAAGTGAAAAAAATGACTCGCTGGCTCTCCTGCTAGCATCAAAATAAAATTTATTTAAATAAAATAAATATTTTGCTTGAAATAAGTGAAAAAATGTTGTTTGAAACAAGCAAATCGGTTTCTCAGTGTTTCAAAAATGGATTCAACTTTTCCTAAGAATATTCTTTAAGAATTTTGAAAGAAATCTCCCAATCCTTACAAGAGTTATTTTTATCTTTTCATCTTTTCATAGAAAGGATCAATATTTTCAGACTTTGTGACATTGTAAATGTAGGATATAAGCTTTTAAACACTAGTCACCTCAACATTGTACAAGGAAGTCACTTGGGTCGTATGTAACTACGAAAGGTAAATAGAAAAAAAACTCCTCAGGATTTATCTTCGTCTCAATGGGTTCGTCTGTTCGAGCATCGGGGATGCCGGAAGCTCTTCGATCGATGTTCGTGGCAGCTTTCTCAACCCTGCCATTCAATGTCGTTTGGAAATGGGAAGGTGGAAAGATTAAGGATCTTCCACCAAATGTCAGAACCGGTGCCTGGTGGCCCCAACAGGAGCTTCTAGGACACCCAAAATTAAGAGCATTCGTGTCCCACGGTGGCTTGCTGTCACTTCACGAAGCCGCCTACCATGGATCACCAACTCTGGTACTTCCGGTCTTTTGCGACCATGATGGAAATGCTGCTCAGGCCGGTCAGTTTTCCAATATTTCACATCAGATTTATTTTAGGAAATTAGAAATCGTTTCAAACTAAATTAAGGGTATGTGATACATAATGACGTCACGAATTACCGATTCTTGGTGTTGTTTCTAGGTGCAACAAATTCGAGAACATCGTTCTCATTTTGAGAATCTATAGTGATAAATTATTGAATTGAGACTGTTTTTTCTCATTTTGAGAATCGTAGAATCTCGAATCGAACTGTCATCCAGCTGTCAAAACAATTTTGTTCCCAGCTATTTCCACTAAATGGATGACAATTGTCAAGTTAGAGATAATATAAATGATATAATTTTTAATTTCCCTTTGTTTAACAGCGTGTACCTGTGATTTCAAATAAATTTGCAGTGTTTAAATACGCAGATTAAGATGACACTATATTGCCATGCCATTCTGAGCTTTAAAGTCGATGCAGATAAAATTATCTAGCAGAATGATACAATCGGACCTGTACACATAACCAGTAATATTTAATATGTGTTGTATGTTTAATCTCGACCTTTTTTATATTAAGTAGTGAAGCACCAGTCATGGAAATGAAAGTCAAAAGAAAAGGTGCGATAATTTTTTTTGAAACGTTTCGGTCAGTGTTTCGACCCTCATCAGTCAAAAAAACATTTATTAGATTTGTAAAAAACATACAAAAAAGGTGGAAAAATGTATAACAAAATAAAAAATAACAGATGATAATAATAAAAGAAGATAATAATACTCCCGCTGACTTTATCTTCTTATTTTAATTTATACCAGGTATGTTGTTTTTCCTATTGACCTTCAGCTTTTTCACTGTTATCAATATATTCCTGGTCATATATATTTAAAATTAAGGGCCTCTTTTTTATGAGACAACCTTTCTTCTATTTATTTTATTCTTGAGATTTTACGAAATATTGTCAACTTTTATCATCTATTATTTTTTATTATGTTATTCATTTTTTCTACTTTCTTTGTATGTTTCTTACAGATCTAATAAATGTTTTTTTTGACTAATAAGGGTCCGAACAGTGACCGAAAGGTTTCAAAAAGAATTATCGTATCTTTTCTTATGACCTTCATTTACATAACTGGTGCTTAGAGTGGTCCAAAAATACAATGGAAAATTTCTTTCTCGAATTTTCATGCTCTCACCCCCCGCATTTATTCGAATCCACCAACAAATAAATGCGTTTTTTTTAAAGACAAAAATGCTACTTAGAGGTTTCGCAAGCCTCATAAAGTTTAACACATATTTCCCATAAGAAAAAAAGACGTTTTTGTAAATTTTATTCAGAATCGTCAATATTAGGTGAATCGAGTTGAAACTGAACATTTCTCTTCACAATTAGCCATAGAATACAATTTAAAAATTTCTTTTTAAATATCACCCTCATAAGTCTATTTCACAGGGTCCCAAAGAAATTCCATAAGTGAAAAATTGGGTTCTGCGAGTTTTTGGAGCTAATTATGATTTTTTCGCGGTTTCTTTAGTACAAATTGTTTCTAATACATAAAATATTACTTTCTTCTGACAATCAGATGTTTTACTAAGTTGTTTAAACAATTTATTATTGTTTACAGCTATTTTCTCGTAGAATAAATTTAGAAAGTACGCGTTTTTTCCGAATTTTTCAACTTGTTTTCAACTTTTCAGTTAGACCGAGGCAATAAGCAATGAAAGTTTTTTTAAAAGTATTCAACTTTTTGTCCACTTTTCACTTAATAAGGTAATAATTAATGCAAGTTAATTATTTGATTCAGACCTTTTTAATCTTCATATATGTACATACTATCATCGATAGTTCATTTATTATTTATTCATAACTAAAAAGTCAAAGCAAAACGGAAGGTTTCAGAAAAAGGGCAACTTTCTAGCATTACTCTAAGAGAAAATAGTTATAAACAATAATCAATTGTTTAAATAATTATGTTTTTTAACTTGCATTAATTATGAACTCACTCTAAGCGAAAAGTGGACAGAAAGTTGAATATTTAAAAAAAAGCCGCAACTATCTAGCATTACTATGGAAGAAAATAGTTATAAATAATAATAATTTTTTTTTAAAATAATTTTTGTTAAATTGCCTTAATTATTAACTCACTCTAAGCGAAAAGTGGACATAAAGTTGAATATTTCAGAAAAAACCGCAACTTTCTAGCATTATTCAAAATGAATGTTATTAAATATAATAATAAATATAATAATAAAATGTTTAAACAATTATTTTTGTTAACTTGAAATAATTATTACCTCACTCTAATTAAAAAGTGGATAAAAGGTGGAAAATTTTAGAAAAACCCGCAACTTTCTAGCATTATTCTAAGAGAATATTGTTGTAAATAATACTAAATTGTTTAAAAATTATTTCTGCTAACTTTAATTGATTATTGCCTCGCTCTATCTCAAAAGTTGAAAACAAGTTGAAAAATTCGGTAAAAACGGCGATTTTCTAACTTTTATCTAAGAGGAAATAGCTATAAACAATAATAAATTGTTTTAAAAATTTATGTAAACATCTAATTATCAGTAGAAAGTAATATTGTATGTATTAGGAACAATTTGTATTTAAAAACCCGCAAAAAAGTCATAATTAGTGCCAAAAACTCGCGAAACTCAATTTTTGGAGTTTTGTATGAAACACAACTGCATTCATGTTACAGCTGAAAAGTTCAAATTTGTCGAATTCTCATTTTGAGAATCTTGACAAATGAGCTACAACAAAATTAATACCCACGGTTTTCTGTGATTAAGAGAGAAATGCAAATACATATAATGCTGAAATTTTGTGAAATAATAAAGAATATATTTAGGCATCATTGTCTGGTGCATTTCAGTTTTTATTTCGAAAAAAAATGTTTCAAAAATAATTTTTTTTTCAAAACAAAAATTGAAACGCACCAGACATCGATTCCTTGATATATTCGTTATTATTTCCTCTTTCAGCATTACCTTTGCATTTCTCTCTTAATAAACCCGCTGAATATAAATAAAAAATCGGTCGGTAATTCGTGAAATCATTTTAAAATTAAGTGAGACTCTAGTTTAATGCTTTATTGCGATCGATACGAAACTCGATATGTAACTAATTAGTTTTGTATCGAGTTGCGTGCCGATCAAACTAAACCAAAACATTCAGTTCTTAGTAACGTAATTAATTGTACTCTATTGTCAATAAATCTAAATTGAGGCTTTTAACTTGTTCTACCGAAGTTAGTTTTTGGCCAATTTAATTAAAATTTATAGAAATATAAAAAAGACCTCTTCTTAATTTCGTTAAAATCCCTGAAAATATAGATTACTATTTTATTATTATATTATTTTATTATCATATTATTTTACTGTTATATTATTATTTTTGTATTATAAAAAAGGAATATTTTATCTTTCTGTAATTGTATCAAATCGAAAAATTAGACAGCTAATAAGGCAGTTAATAAATTGCAATCGATCTTGATTGCAATTTACTGAAAGCTCAAGTTAAGTTTTGTTTTATTTTTCTCTCTGTTTCTCTCTTTTTTTTTTTTTGTTGGTAATTTAATAAGCGTGTGTGAAGCAATAATACATTTATAAACAAGTCGAATTACAGGTTTATTAGAAAAAAATTTAGAGACCGTTGAACTAAATACCGAGAGACCTTGCTAATCACAGGAACAAGTAACATGAGTTGTAAGACTGGAATAATTTATTTATTTCTTTTGAAATACCTATATGAATAACTGATCACGTGCATGTACCTTTTCAGAATCCAAAATTTTATATTAGAAATGCAAACAAAATTTTTTGTTTTAAGGGACAATAATAATGAGATTCATAATTATGTATTTCTTTAAATATATAAATTATCATGTATTTTAAATATGTTTTCAATTTTCAAAATACTATGTAATATCTGCATCTGAATACCCCACTAATATTTTGCAGAAGCAAAGAGTCAGGGCAAGAGCCGATTTCTATTTCTTTTCAAAAGAATATAAGATTTTTAAGAAAAAAAAAGAGTAACGATTAATATATGAAAACAAACTCGGATAAATTGGACAAAGTAGCTTTCATTACACAAAAGAAAATTTAGGGATTACGCCTTATGAAAAATTTAAAGCTGATTTCTGCGAGGTACGCACAGTGGGGCAAAGAAACGTCCGTGGACAAATTGATTTTCCGAAGACAATTGTTATTCAAATTGAACTTTTTTTAAAAAATAAAACCTAATAAAATTCCGCATCGAACTGTCGTGGCGGATTTTTGAAAAACTTTTTTTTTATTTAATACCAAAAATGAAAAAAAATTTGATTTTTGAAGTATACCGGTTTTTAACAAGTACTTGGATTCATTTAAAAATAGCTAGGAAACATGAAGCAACTGTCCAAAAAAGACGTCCAATAGCAAATGTTCACAAATTTATTGAATTTGTTATAAACAAATAAGAGAATGAAAATGGTTTCGTTGAGATTGGCAGCAATTCGTCTCTTGATTCGCACTAAATTTGAACAATTTATGGACAAAAAGAATTTTTTAGTTAAATTAATAAATGTTCATAAATAATTTCTTATTTTATAAGCAAGTTTTATAAATAATTATCCATATCAGGTATTTATGATGGAATAAATAGTTTTTTCTACAAAATCGATCATATATTACCTGGAAATGAAACCTAAGTATCATTTTCGTCATCTAATAAAAATGGATAGTTGTTTAAACAATCTTAATTAACAAACGCACTATTTGGCTAATTTTGGACGTTCAAACTTGGTTCTTTCGACGCAATCAAGTGTAAATAACTAAACGGAAAAGAAATTAGCATTGAATCAAGAAAATATTGATCTGAATACGGACGATACAAAATTTTCTTGATCCAAGAAAATTTTTCTTGTCTCAAGAAAATGTACTTGAATGAAGAAACTTACTTTTCTGTAATCAAGGACATTTTCTTGAGGCAAGACAAATTTTCTTGGGTCAAGAAAATATTGTATCGTCCGTATTCAGACCAATATTTTCTCGATTCAATACTAATTCCTTTTCTGTGTAACTTCTAAATTTTTAAGGACATTTCGATTACAATAAATAATTTTTATTCTAAACAACAATAGTTTAAACAAATTTTTTTCATGTTATGTATTTATAAATAAAATTCCACGTTTTTCACGAACTTAACATCAACCAGTTATTTAGACTGGCTGACAATGACTTCTTGCTATGAATTGCTAACATTTGATAATAATGATAATTAATTACTACTCGACTTTCTTTTTCGGTTTGTGGAATAGTTCGATTTATTTTGAAAATGACCTTCTATGATAAAATGATCGGAGTTAGTACTACTGGGCAGACACATTTCACGCAAGGCACATTGCAAAATAAATCGAACTATTCCGTAAACCGAAAAAGAAAGTCGAGTAGTAATTAATTTTCTTTAACAAATCAACAATTTTTATCAACTGCTAGCAAATAATTATTTCTAAAAGTTATTTTAAGTATATTAAACCAGAAAAACGCAATTTTTAGTTTACCAATACATTAGCCGAGAAAAATTTGTTTATCACATTGTTAATAACACAATACTCAGTGGGGGATTATATTGACCCTCGATAAAAATAATCATTTATAATGTTGGGTGTTAAATTTTGGCTTTAAGGTCAGAATAAATAATTCAATTAATTTTTAATTGAACAAAACGTTTCGGCGCACAATGGTGGTCCTCATCATTTTTATTCTTGTAGAAATTGTTAAATACGTATGCATTCTAACAGCCAAAATTTAACATCCAACATTATAAACGATTATTGTTAATAAAAATAAAAATAATGGATCGTTATCGAAGTATCTAAAAAAATTTTAAAATTTGTTATTAACAGTTGATTGCGCTAAAAAAACGAAGTTTAAATGCTGAAAAATAGCCGAGTAATGCATATAATGCATTATAATGTTAATTACGTTTGTTTAAAAAATTATCAAATGTTAGAAATTCATAGCAAGAAGTCATTGATAAATAACTAGCTGATGTTAAGTCTGTGAAAAAAGTAGAATTTTATTTATGAATACGTAACATGATAAAAATTTGTTTAAACAATTGTCATTTCGAATAAAAATTATTTATTGACATCGAAATGTCCTTAAAAATTTAGAAGTTAGTTATTTACAGTTGATTGCGTCAAAAGAACCAAGTTTGTACGTCCAAAAATAACCAAATAGTGCATTTGTTAAGTAAGATTGTTTAAACAATTATCCTTTTCTTTGGATGACCAAATATGATACTTACGTTTCATTTCAAGGTAATATATGATCGACTTTGTAGAAAAAGCTTTATTTATTCCATCATAAATACCTGATATGGATAATTTTTTATAAAACTTGCTTACAAAATAAGCAATTATTTATGAACATTCATTAATTCAATTGAAAAATTCTTTTTGTCCATAAATTGTTTAAATTTAGTGCGAATCAAGTGACGAATCGCTGCCAATCCCCACGAAACCATTTTCATTCACTTATATGTTTATAACAAATTCAGTAAATTTTTAAACATTTGCGTTGCTATTAAATGTCTTTTTTGGTTAGTTGCTTCATGTTTGCTAGGTATTTTTGAAGAAATCCAAGTACTTGTTAAAAACCGGTACACTTCAAAAGTCAAAATTTTTTTTCATTTTTGTTATTAAATAAAAAAAAATAACAAAGTTTTTCAAAAACCCGCCATAACAGTTCGATGCGGAATTTTATTAGATTTTATTTTTTAGAAAATCGTTCAATTCGGATAACAATTGTCTTCTGAAAATCAATTTGTCCACGGACGTTTTTTTTGCTCCACTGTGGTACGCCTTGATGATGATGGGAAGAGAACAATAAATTGTTAATTTATTATACATTGTAGGAACCAAACTGTGAGGCTTTTGTTAATAATTTATATTGTGAAAAAGGGTTGAACAAAGAACAAACAGAATTCAATGGAGCAAAATGTTAATAATCACTAAAATAATGGAAATCGATAATAATTTTTTATTTCTTTTTGCCTTTCAATTTGTCCTAAACGATCTGTACTTTTTTTCAGAAAAACTCGGGTATGCCCTCGTCGTAGACTTGGCTAGTATATCGATAACCGATCTTCGGGAGAGTATTTTAAAAGTTGCCTCTCTCGACAAAAACCCTTACAGAGAAGCTGCTAAAAGAAGAAGTGTGCTGTTAAGGGATCTTCCAGTAGGAACAAAAGAATTAGCTGCATGGTGGGTGGAACACGTGTCAAAGTACGGTGGAGCTGAGCATTTGAAAAGTACTGCCAGGTAAATAGGTTTTAACCTCGGTTTTGACTTCTATAGATTCTAAATGACGTGCTACAGAATGTAAGAGTTTTTTTTTTAAATTAACACTTTTCAATCTTTTCTGTTATATAATTAACTCTTCTAAAGCAAGTTTTTTAAAAAAACAAATTGTATCCTGAAGACTTTTTATTTAGCCTTTTATAGAAATATTGCACAGACTTCAAGTCTTTCAAAAAGCTTTTCCATTCAGATTTAGGCTACTTTACAATAAAACAAAGTACACTTTTTTAAAATGTCAATTCGTTTTAATTTAAATAGGTACTCTTTCATTAATGCAGACCAAAAAATGAAATAAAATATGTATATTTGAATAAAGTAAGTAAATATGCAATATTTCATTGCAGAAAGTTGAAAAATTGTGTAATTTTCAGGACCCTAGAAGAAAAAGTAATTTAATTCTTTCTTTCAGGTACATGGGTGTTTTGCAGTACTACTCGCTCGATGTGGCTGTTTTCTACTTGATTATCTCAATGGTTTTATTTTTCGGAGTGAAAAAAATATACCTAAGAGCTGTCAAACGGCAATCCATATTCAAGAAAAAGGTGGAGTAAAGGCCTTCCCCTTGCTATTGTCTCAAACGAACGTGAAAGTATTAAAATGTGTATTTTATCTAATATTTATTATTGAAATATTTTCGTAGCTTTTTGCAAACAAATACAGTGATATATGACTAATCTAGACGGCCGATGTATATTTTTAGTGACTTGAGTCGTGAACCTAATTTTAGATGTGAAGATAATAAAAAATTAAGAAATTTAATTAAATTGAGGATATAATACTATGCATCTACTTTATCATCATAAAGTTGATTAATATCGTGAAATTAATATGAAACAACGTTCTCTAAATCTGAATCAGTGAGAAGTGTGTCACTAAATCAAATCAGTAAGGATTTTCACTGACAACGAATGAGATTTCACTGAAGACATCAGTGCAATCTCACT
>JBAGKK010229065.1:0-21686 GCA_037177015.1 Euceroptres primus | reverse complement strand
GCTTATTACACACCCACTAATATGGGTGTGTTAAAAACGCATTTTACGCACACTGTGTCAAAAAATATCGTATGCAATCGTATGCGTACGGTTTTACGCACATGTTGCATAATATACTATTTTAAATTACTGTAAAAATTTCTTTTTTAGCCCTCTATTTGTCTGTTTGCAGATTTCTTTTTTAGCCCTCTGTTTGTCTATTTGCAGATTTTCCATTACATTTTTATTTTATTAACATTGTCTAAAAATGGGTTACCGAGTGGACATTATTATAAATCGTACGGTGCACAATTTGTTGACATTTTGTTAAGTTGTGAACATTGAACATGCTTATGCTTATATGATCACTTGTGTAGGATTAAAAGTAATGAGTTTTTGATTTTTTTAGATCTTTTAAGTGATTTTTTTCGAGATCTAACCTAAAATATGAAGATTACCGAGTGATCATGAAACTTCAGGGACAGGTTTCTAAACACCTTCAAATCTAAAATATTTATCTCTATTCATCATTTTTAGATCCTTTAATTCAATACAAATAACTCGCATGAGTATCAATCATTTATAAAATTGTGTTGTCATTATTTTGCAATTTTAGTTTGTGAATCTGTACTTGGGGACACGTACTACTGAGTGGACATTTTGACTACATTTTAATTTCCCATTTTTAAACGAAGGCACCTAAAATTTTGAAACTTTATCAAAAACTACTTCGATGTAAGTACTTTATCCTAGTTGTATTTAAAAAACTATATTAAATAACAGAAATGTGTAAAATTGCCGGGACTTGAATTTCACAACTTTTTGACAATGACCCATATATAGAAATATTTACAGAGATAATTTTGTTGAGAAATATTCTTGGACTAAGAAAAGATGTTCTGTTGCTGGCCATCGTTAGCATCAAAATGACTTGACTAAATTAGTGCTCATCTGACTCATAAAGCTAAATTGGTTTTATGAAGGACAGAGGGAAAGTTGTAATTCATAAAAAAGTTTCTCAATTTCCGCGAAGTTAGTTAAATTAAGAAATTTAATTCTTTCATTCAAAAACGCTTCTGGAAAAGGGGGTAAATATTACGAATATTAGAACTTATAACCATGCCTTTTTTATAAACCTTATCTGAAATTATCATTATCCCAATGAACTGCTGGAATTTATCGAGAATTTTCAAGAAAAATTCTATTCAATTTCGATAGAGGAATGTTTCTGGGGAAATGTTAATTACATTTGGTTGATTCAAAGAAATACAATCGTTCAAAAAATATTTTTTAATCTAATACATTCTGTTCCCGAGGAAAAATGTATCATTTCTAAACAGCAATATTAAATTGCAAATTGAATTAATTTATTCTCCTTTTTCCGCACTTGAACTTCATTTATACAACTTATAATTGAAAAAATTTCTGGAGCGTAAAAAGAAATTCGCAGAGAATTGAAACATGCTCTTTTAATGTTCTGTGTATGAAGAAAGCTAGGGATACTAGATTTTTTTTCTGTTATATTTATACTGAAATTTCTGTTAAACTTACAGATGGTCTGAAAATTTAACAGATAAGGAAAGTTACCGAAATGTTTAAGGCTAACATCTTTTAGGATTAGAATTTCGTTAAGCTAACATACTTTTCTGTAAATTCTACAGACTTATATGTTACATATACTGATCATCTGTAAGTTAAACACAAATTTATCTGAATATAAACAAAAAAATATCTGCTGTCCCTTTTTTTAGCAGACTCTTCATCACTAAATAATCACAGTATCACATAAGTTAAGCCTACAATAAGGGGTAATTATTACCCTTTATAGTGCACTCGGTGAATGTTAGGTGTCGCAGATAGGTGTGCGGTATGCTCTCCGGAGTACCAGATTCCATGACCTAAAAACCGAGTACACTTGTGTACATACGTGTATGTACAGTTCAACACTTGTAAAGACGTTGGGTTTCGTCGATAGAACATAGAAGAGAAGGTTAGCTCTATGTAGTCGAGCTAAGGGGTGTGGAACAGTGCTACCACACTCATAATGACATAGAAAAAAATGAGACTCTCCAAAAGAACCCTCGTTGTGTCACTCTTTTCATTCGTTCCACTAATTAAGTCTAAAAATGGAAATTATCTTTACCCTCGTTATTTTTTCTAAGCAAGTTAAAAATTTAAAAACACATTTCCTGAATTTTGGCCCCAAAGTATTGTTACAAGTGTTCAGACTAATATTAATTGTATTTAATCATGCATTAAATTATATTTCTATTGAGAAATTTCTTGAACTCACGTTTTTTCTGATATTTTTTCAAAATTTAAAATATAACTTTTTGTTAAAAGCTGCAGCCTTAAATGAAACACATATTGCTATAACAAGATCACACAGATTGGTCTTAAAAATACACCGATCCATCACAGTGTTATTTTAATGCCAAAGTAATTACACGAGCAGCGCGGTTTCACAGCATAGATTATTCACAGTCTATAGTGCTGAAGAAAACGTTATAGATTCTAAAAGTTCTAAAATTAGGAAGCTACATTTATACCCACTGATTCACAATCTGTATAGGTCACATCCACTTTTTCATTTTTACCGAATTTAAATTAATTTTAAGAATAAACAGTAGTTGAACTTTGTATAATGGTACATAATTTCAATAGTTACGTTGACTACATTCCTAGAGTTAGCTTGTCTAATTCTATCAGTTAAGTTAACTAAAAAAAATACATTGGGGCCTTACGGAACCAAGACGAGTAGTTTCTTAGTTAGTTTATATTTAATAAGAAATTAATTGTTCTATCTAATAAAATTGTGAGATATAGAGAATTTTTTTAGATCAGTTCTGATAGCCAATACAGTCATGTATCTGGAATCAAAGCCTTAGCTATGGGGCGCGAATTGGATTATTCTGGCTTGGCCCAAATATCGGCGCGCATGCGTTTTACTCCAGTTTTCCAGGCATCCGCAGGGAAAGAACGTGTGTGTATGGAGCGACTATTGTACAACCATTTTCGTTGGGTAACCGGGTTACGCCCCTCCCGATCCTCTTTTTCGGTACCTGTCTTATCATAGACACATAAAAAAAAACGGGGGCGATTTTCAATATCTTATTTTAACATACCGTGTAAAAAACTCAGCATTCATGATTGATAACCAGTTATATAGAAATTAGCCTAGAGCCTACAATTTCCATCCCATTTTAACATTTTTTTTCGAATGAATTTTTCATTCGATGAAAAATGAAAAAATGAAATTTTCAAAGAAATTTATGCGAGCCGATTTTTGGTAAATTTTTTTAAATTCATTTCCATATTTTGTTTTATGAAAATATTTACTTTGAAAACTAAATTTAGATACAAATACAAATACAGTTGTAAAACACTCCAGATCTAACATCATTATGGAGAAAGATAAGTGTTTTCTCAAGCTTAAAGTGTTTCTTTTATAGACTTTTTAGACTTTTAAAGTTTAAAAGATGACGAAAGAAATTATCTGGTTTGAGAGAATGGAGAAATCAGTTTTCTCAATTTTCACGCTATGAAAACAAAGCAAAGAAAACATCCGGTCCTCACTCTCCGCTTTTAGACTTTTAGAGATTTAGAGGAATATAGTTTTCAGGTAAATTTACCTTTAGCTTAACGACCTGGAAGCTGAAAAGTACTTGAAGCTTAAAGCAAACTCAAGCTTTAAATAATCTGCGGTTGCCATTTACCCGTAAAGATCGGATTTTCCTCATATATACCAAGAGAAAAGCCAAAAACTTTATTTCTATTATAATCTATTATCAATATTAACTAAATGCAAAAAGCGCAAAAAAACCTGTGAAATGGGAATAATTCTCGACTCCTCTGTAACTTAGTGGTTACAGCAGTCGATCGGCAATCGAAATACCTGGGTTCGGTTCCCAGTGGAGTATAAGAGGATCCTTTTTCACAGGAAATTGTATTTAAAAATAATAACATAAAATCTTATTGTCTAATGACGCAATTTCTGAATTAGATTAATCAATTAAGTCAGTACGGTGGATTTAAAATTTACGTTCGTGAAATGGAGTCCTCCCAAAAAAATACACTGATATAACATCTGACTGAAATGAGAATTTAGAATCAAATCTCTATCGTTCATTAAAATCTTTTTAATCACTCGGATGATTAGAATATTTATTGCAAATTATTGTTTCTTATTTTGTCAAAATAAAAAATTAATATTAAGTATAATAATTTTTATAATCTACAAAAATTGAACTTTGAAAAACTTAATCACTCATTGAGGAAAAGTTCGTTTTTGCGGAATAATTATGCTTGATATACTTAAGAAAAGAACAAATTTTTGTACCAAATATTGAGGCAAGGAAAACAAATTTTAAGAGATGTAACAATTTTAAAGTTTCTTTTTTACTGCGTGTAACAAAAATTAAATTAAAAAGTTAACCTTATCAGAATTTAAGAAAGAGCACCACTTAGACTTAGACCACGTTTAGTCGAGGGGTTGACAATTCGTGAAGTCAAATGTACCCTTGTAATGAAATCTCCTGAAGTCTCTTGAAATATCTGAAATCTCCTGAAATATCTGAAGTCACTTGAATTCATTTGAAGTCACTTGAATTCTCTCTAACTTTCGTGAAATATCTGAAGTCATTTGAATTCATATGAATTCACTTGAAGTCACGTGAATTCACTTGAAGTCACGTGAATTCACTTGAAGTCACGTGAATTAATGTGAAGTCACGTGAATTCACGTAAAATCACCTGAATTTATTTGAAGTCACTTGAATTCTCCTGAAATATCTGAAGTCATTTGAATTCATATGAATTCACTTGAAATCACCTGAATTCATTTGAAGTCACTTGAATTCTCCTAAAATATCTAAAGTCATTTGAATTCACATGAAGTCACGTGAATTCACTTGAAATCACCTGAATTCATATAAAGTCACTTGAATTCTTCTGAAGTCATTTGAAATCTCCTGAAATATCTGAAGTCATTTGAATCACTTGAAGTCACGTGAATTCACGTGAAATCGCATGAACTTATTTGAAGTCACTTGAATTCTCCTGAAATATCTGAATTCATTTGAATTCATGTGAATTCACATTTAAAGTCACTTGAATTCTCCTAAAATATCTGAAGTCATTTGAATTCACAGGAAGTCACGTGAATTCAATTGAAATCACCTGAATTCATATAAAGTCACTTCATTCTTCTGAAGTCTCCTGAAATATCTGAAGTCATTTGAATTCATGTGAATTCTCTTTAAGTCACATAAATTCATGCGAAGTCACGTAAAATCACCTGAACTTATTTGAAGTCCCTTAAATTCTCCTGAAATATCAGAAGTCATTTGAATTCATGTGAATTCACTTGAAATCACCTGAATTCATATGAAGTCACTTGAATTCTCCTGAAATATCTGAAGTCATTTGAATTCATGTGAATTCACTTGAAATCACCTGAATTCATTTGAAGTCACTTGAATTCTCCTAAAATATCTGAATTCACTTGAAATCACCTGAATTCATATGAAGTCACTTAAATTCTTCTGAAGTCATTTGAAATCTCCTGAAATATCTGAAGTAATTTGAATTCATGTGAATTCACTTGAAATCACCTGAATTCATATGAAGTCACTTGAATTCTTCTGAAGTCATTTGAAATCTCCTGAAATATCTGAAGTAATTTGAATTCACTTGAAATCACCTGAATTCATTTGAAGTCACTTGAATTCTCCTGAAATATCTGAAGTCATTTGAATTCACATGAAGTCACGTGAATTCACATGAAGTCACTTGAATTCTCCTGAAAACACTTGAATTCTCCTAAAATCACTTGAAATCTCCTGAAGTCAGTGAAATCTTCTGAAGTCATTGAAATATCCTGAAGTATCTTGAAGTCGTAGGTAGTACACCCGATCGGTCAAGTTGTCAACTCCTCGCTTTTGGTTTAATTCAGTATAATTTAAGATTTCCAACATACATATTTGACTTTCATCTAAAATAGCTTGGGCGATTAATCACAACGATCCATTTATCACGAGACTCGAAATTTCAAGAAAAAGACAAGGTCGTTTGATTCTAACTGTCGGTGGTTAATTTCGAAGGAGGTCTCGGGTTTGGTGCTTTGAATCTAGGTCTCTAGGTCAACCCTTTCATTGATTCGACCCCACTAGCGAAAATTATTCTCTGGGATTGTTGGTTCTCTATATTCGTTCTGGTTGCATTGAATTTGATTTCGTACCCTGCGAATTCAACAATAAAATATATTCCTAGATGGAAACCCTAAAAACGTTTTTATTTGCAATTGGATTAAATGCACTTTAAGCCTCGGAGATAAATCTTTGTTGAGAACAATGAGATAAAGTAGGTGACCTCTTTATTTTCAGATATATGTATAGGTGATGACATATATTTGGGTAAAAGGGAAGGGTCGTGCTGGGTTAGGGTAAAGTGGAGGAGATCGACTAGGCGCCACTTGGGTCAGTAGGTCACACTTGCATTTTTGGACAAATCTATATATCTTCTCAGTTCTCACTGAGTTACTATTTGGAGAATAATAATTTAGTTTATGCCAGCGACAGCATTTTTATTCTAACTTCTGATAATAGAATAAACTCTATTTTAAAAATCTAATTCAATTATAAATAAAATAGAATTTTATGATGTTTGTTACCTATTTAAAGTTAATTTCACTTATGAGTTTTTTAAATTGTTAAAAATTTGATAACATTATTTAAGTTATTGATTAAAATTAATGAAGTGGAAAAGCAACTGTAGCAGTTTTACAAAAGTAAATGTTTCATTTTTTGTCATGTTTTAATTTATAATTACTAAAGAATTAAAATATATTCAACAAATTATTTTGAGTTTGTCTAAATACTATTCGATGGCACTAATGCCAAAAAACAGACTTCTGATTCAATTAAAACTAAAGTAATATTGAAAGAATTTGTGCTGCTGGATGAACTTTTTATTTGACTGTTAATTTTTTTTATATATTGTTAAACTGGGAGATTATTTCAAAAATCTACAGCCAATCAGGTAGGCACCTTTTTTATTTTGTGAATGAGAACTTAACTAAATCCCTGTCGATAAATTATCATTCATGGTTGAACTCGTTCAACTACAAATTTTTCTAGGTAGATTTCACTACTGCACAGTCTATCATTTTCTACTGATTTCTACATACAATTTTTTCGGTAAATCTGTATTTAAAATTTTAAATTAAATAAAAAGGAAAAAAATATCGTCTAAATCTTTACAATTTTTAGTATATGACATTTTTTTATATTGAGAATATTTTGAAATTAAAAAGAAAACAAACGAGCAGTAAAATTTTTTATGTGACATTGAATTTGCAAATAAAAAATAGTGTTTTTATAAATGCAAAACCAAAAAGCCGCATTTCGTAAAGAATATTTTAAAAGATATAATAAATTTCTAGGTTAGGTGGAGCAGAAAACAAGAAAGTCTCAAATATCTACGGGGGCCAACCAATATCCATAATAAATTAAGGGTATGTGATTCATAATGACGTCACGATCTACCGATCGATTTTTTATTTATTATCCTTATTGTCCTCATTATTTCCTCGAATTTCAGCATTATATTTGCATTTCTCTCTTAATAACCCCGCTGAATATAAATAAAAAATCAATCTGTAATTCGTGACATCATTATGTATCAGACATGCCCTTAAGATTTGGTATCAAAAATATAAATAAAAGAACGTAAATAATAATTACGGTTACTCCTAACGTCTTCACTCAACGCTCCTAATTTCAATAACAGTAATCGTTCATATCAGACCTAGGTTCAGCGGAGAATCAACTTCTCAGGTCACGGTATAACTAAAGATTCGTTAATAAATGTCATTACTCCATCCACAGTCGACAAAATAGTTGTTCGATTATTAAAAATGTCTTTTACATTTACTATTTTGCACAAATAGTCTCATCTCACGCACACACTAACATCTAAGAGAAAGATACTGCAAATTACAAACAGCCAAAATTTTAATTTATATTGTAACCAAAGATATGTAACTGTCAAAAGCTAAACTGCCTTACCGACACTTTCAATTCGAAAAAAACAGTAATCATCCATCGTCGGTAAAGAAGTAGTCGTCTAACCATGCATGATGACACAAGAAACAAGGAGTCGCACTGCGCAGGTATCCTATCAGCCAAAGAGAATTTATCGAAAGTTGATCGCACACAATCAAAGATGGCATGCACGTGCAATGCGAAATTTTTGAGTCAGTGAATCGAAAGTTACACCACCAATCAAAGATTCACATGTACCTGCACAACACAGTGAAAGAAAGCTCACCTTTGCGCGAAGCGATTGTAAATTCGTCACCCGTGTTGCGACACCTTGTCTCCTTTCATCATGGGCACGCCAAGCACGCGCACCTAACCTCAAAATTACCATAGTTAACAGACAACCAATCAGAAACTGTCAATGGATACTCTGATTGGCTCTCTTTTATTCAGTTGTCCCAAGGAAACCTCCTGATTCGATCTACTATATAATAATAATTATATTATATTTCCAAAAGAATCTGTGTCACAAGCTTTAGAGAGTGCAAAAATTTGTCGTCTGCTCTTTAATTGTAGTTTAAGTTCCTGTCCATTCCTGTCTTTTTATCCCGGAATGACACATTTGATTCCCAAAACTAGAAATGTGTCAAGAATCTCAAAGTTTTATCTCGCCAAGGCAGATTTCTACCAAAAACCCTTTTTAAACTTTGATTTGATGGTTTGTCCTACATGGATAAAAATTCTACCCTTACCAACACATGCACGTTCAGCATTTTAAAACGCGAAGGCTGACGAAAGCGAAAGCTTAATTACCTCTGTTCCTTTGAGAATAAGCTCTTCACTCTCCACAGTTTTCATCAAGTGGCAAAAGCATCGTGAGGATCGCCGTAATGTATTGTAAATTGTGAACTAAATCAGTGGTTGAGCGATTAGAGTAGTGATCGGTCCGTGGTTTGGGTCCGGAGGAAGATGGCTGCCAGGCTGTCAGAGTCAAGATTCACACTTGCAGCAATGGAACGAAATCCAAGTGTCATTGTTGTTTGAGAGTCAAGGGTCTCGAAAAGTGTCAAAAGAAGCAAGTGACATCAAGATCTAGTGCTGACGCGAGATATAGAACGTGGTGAATCTTCGGATTTCTCGAAGGAGCAACTGATCGCAAAGAATGACATCCGATAAGTAAGTCAATAAGATTTCCCTTCTGAATTCCATTTATGACAATTGGCAAAATCAAAACCTCAAAATCAAGATTGCCAAAGATAACGGCACAGCCTGAAACTGCCGTTGTGTGTTCGTTTCGTGACGAAACTCGCCGATAAAGTCTGTTTAGCGGTTGGTTTTGTCATCAAAATTCCGTAAACAATGCAAATATTCCTCTGCACTTAATAATCGTGTATCTAAGTCAAGATCTTGGGCAACGCAAGCTTGGCTTTGGGTGGGACCCATAAGACTCGCGCTGCACCCTTCTTTCTCTCCTGTCACTTGTTTCGCTTGTTATCTTTTGTCCATGTCGTGCTCGTCTTTTTTGCACTTTCGCGTACTGATCTCCACATAGATAAATTTACGCGGACTATTTGTGCCAATTAAACGGCCAGCATGACATCAGCCGGTTTTGCAGCCAGCATTTTCATCGATTGTTATAGGTAAAGGGAGAGCGAGTGACAGTTGATATGTACCAGCATGCACCGACATGTCCCATTTCGCTGCGACTTTTTTTTTAAATCCACTATTCCCTGATGCTCATTATTACATTTTTAATTAGCTTTTACCTTTAGAAATGGTTTGTTTTGAGTCCAGATTTCTATGAGAGAGGAAACATTTTGGAGCACAACCTATATCTTTAGGTTTAAAAAGTCCTGCATTCTGCAAATTTCTTTTATTAAATAATCACGATTACTTGCTTTAAAGTAATCGTAAGTAATTGCTTAAAGAAAACAAACCTGTTAAAAAGTAATTACATTTCTTAACCAATATTCTACTGCCTTCAGAAAGAAGAACTTGTTCAGGAAATAGGGAGCAATTTTTTCTAATATACATTATTTAGATTTATAAATTATTGACTAATTAGCTTATGAATTTGGATATAGTTAAAGAATTTTGATTTAAAATATCATTGGATCAAAAAGTCTCTATAAACGAAATTTTAGAGTATAAATAATGCGTTTGAAAACTCTTTCGATATAGAACGTCTATAAAGTAAATTTAAATAACAGATGCAATTTTATTCTCATCGATTTTACTACTCCAGACTGAAAACCATAAATATTGATTCCTTGCTATTCTAGTACTGTGCAGAGAAATAACATAATGTAAAAATTTACAAAATTTGTTTCTGAATGAATTATATTTTTAAGCTGAATAGATAAGTTATCAAAATAGTTAAGCAATCAAATAATTTTTAAAAAGGCTTATTATTTTTTTAAGTTTGCCGAGAATTTGACTTTGTTCAGAATAAAATTGTAAAAATACGGATAAAGGTAAATTCAAATTACATAATATTTTGTATCTTTTAAGGACTTTATTGAATATTTTAATTACACAGTAAACCTGAGTATGTGCTTGAATTTTCTCGTTCCATTTCAGATTTTCTGAGAAGTACTTCTGAGTATTCATTTCCCACTGTAAGGGGCAAATTTTATCAAAGGTTCAAGAATTTTCTACAGCTTTGAATTAAAATTGTAGTGCACTCAAAGTCATAAACGACAAGTCGTGAGATTCTTTAGAAATTCCAGTTTAATTTGATTTTAAGTGGAATCAATGAAAGTGGTACTGCCAAGCTTAATGTTTATGTTTCGCTTAATTTGCAGTACATCCCTTTCATGTTTAATTCTGTTCAAAACGAGTTCTTTCCGTACTTAATGAAATTAAGTTTTTATTAATAAATAATAATTTATTTTATGTAGAATGAAGTTTATTTAATAGACTTGTACTTATTTTATAGAATAATAATTTTTGTTTTTAATTATTGCGAAATATTTCCATTCTGGATCGGTAGCATGTATTTTTCTCTTTCAAGTACCGAATGTTCAAGGGAATTTCTTATTTTTTCAAGGAAAACGATAAATTTATGTGCAATAAAGTTATAGCAGTGATAAGCTTTCGGAAGTCAATGTTACCAGTCATTATTATTAATATGTGCGTTTTAAATCCAAAGGGGAATGCCGATGAGTAAACGTGATAAAATTGAATGATTTCTCTTGTATATAGGATTACCCTCAGATTTAATACTTAATTTTACTTTATAAGTATATTATATGTAAGAGTCTATTTTCATAAACTTTTCTTTCTTTTCTATTAGGTTTAAATTTTGATTTTAGAAAATCAATCACTTCATCTATTATTATTTACTTATGATTTTCACTTTTTAATAATCTAATTTTAATTTAATTTCATGAGAATGATTTTGATTTCAGCAAAATGGAATGGGTGGAGATCATCGAACCACGAACGAAGGAACATATGTATGCCAATCTGACCACTGGGGAATGCGTTTGGGATCCTCCTCCAGGTGTGCCTGTGTAAGTATTTTACAAAGCCGATTGCCTATTTTTAGTCTAGAAACAGCAGTTCACAGAAAGAGTATTAAATCAATGTTTTATTAGGTTGTTACAAAATCAGAAATTTAGCATCCATTTTAAAAATTACTCAAATGAAAATTTATTTTAATTTGATATAAAAAATCTATAGAATCTCCGTCTTAAATGTTGATTTCTATAAAATTTCGTTCCCCAAATTTACAAGGCGTATAATGATAGTTGCATAAAATAAACATTTAAGCTTAAAAAAATTTTAGAGAATATTTAACTTTTCCAGGATAATATCTACTGAAAATATTCGAATGATAAGTTGAGGAAAGAATATAGGGTATCGATCACTCGCAGACTGCAGGCATGAGCTTCATATATCTGCATCCTCTAGCTTAAGGGAACTTTAAAATCTTTTCTTTTTTGCTTCACATATATTTATTTTGTCACACTCTTTATTTTATAAGTAAAGTGGTGAAGTTCATTCGCGGTATATTCATTTTCAAAAAGTAATACTTTTACTAAAATTGCGGGAAATCTGAATTTTTATATTTTATGTATACATTTGAATATTTATAGATTATTGTTATTTCATTATTATTTTATTTTATTTGTATTATTATTATTTTAGAGATGATAAATAATCTCTCCATGAATGAATTCTTCTCTGTTTTGCGTTCGACAGTAAATTTAACTAACATGCTCACTGAACGTCCGTCAGCTGTGAAGAAGATTGATTTCCATTTAATATTTCTTCGATCAAATAAATTCGTCAGAATTGTTTATACTGTGCAAGCAGTCTGCTGGTCAAAGGTTGCACATCGCTGACACAGATCTGCTCAACGTGTTTAGTGCACGAGCATTAAATTCCGTCAGAGTTACAGGAAGGGCTTTGCATTCGTGGTCAAGATACCTCAAAGCCGGCGAGAGATTTAATCCCCTGGCGAATTATAATTCATGCAGCAGTCCAGCAGGTCGTTCAATATTAATTTTTATCCATGGTGGCAAGTTGAAAAGCCTCATTATATTATTTCAATAATTTGTTGCAAAAATATACCTTTGAAAAGTTATATAAAGTCTTTTGCAAGTTATTATAATATTATTGTATCCGACTGACAAATTTAAAGTAGAATATTTGGTTCGACACTTTCGTAGAAATTTGTAAATATGGAAATTGGTTTCGGAGCATTTGTAACGCTTCAATTGATATGTCGGACTTGAAATTATCTTGAACTTACAAATAACTCGATTTGGCCTAAAGCAAGCATTTCTTCATTCACTGGGCTGTTTGAATGACGAGTCTGTTAAGTTTCAGATTTGCCTGTTCCTTGAATAACGTTTGTCTATTATACCGTATTTTTTCCTTGTTTGCTTGCAGCAAGAAGACGGATAATAATCAGTGGTGGGAGTTGTTTGATCAAAACACCTCGAGATTTTATTATTATAATGCAACTTCCCAGAAGACGGTGTGGCATCGTCCTACTGACTGCGATATCATTCCTTTGGCAAAACTGCAGGTAAGATTTTTATTTTAACAACTTTTTAATAATAAATAACAGCTTATGAAATATATCGTACTCGATAATAATAAATAATTTTAGGTACATTAGCTATATATTTAATTTAATTTCTTTTTAAATTTAACGGGTTTTTCTCTTATACATTGTATTTTTAAGTCTAATGTTCGTTGATGTAGTTCTCTAGCCATCGTTCAGCTTGGACGAGTTTGATTAGAGTGACGTCATTCTGTATTGTGTTCCTAATAAGGATCAGGGCTCGAGAAAAAGTTCTTTCTTTTTCAAACTTGCTTTCATGGCTTTTATACTTCAATTTTTAACGTTTTTGGTCATAAGTTTATTGATTTTAATCTTGAAGCTCTCTTCATAAAAGTTAATTAAATATAATCCAGTTACAAAAATTAAACGATAAAAATTGGATAAAATCATAAACGAAATAAATGAAATTTCATCGATGATTTTAAAAAATATTCATTTTATTTTTAGAGTATTTGTATATGCTTTCTCTCCGTTACTAAAATAGAGTGGCCTTTAAAATTCTTTCTGCATTATTTTCGAACTGTAAATTCCTCACGCTTCTTTTTATCTTGGCGAAATTTTTATTTAAAATTCTACACGTGTTCTTCCGAAGCTCAAAATTAGACGAGTGTAACAATACTCATTTTTCCAAATCTTTTATTAAATTGAGTTCATTTTTTCTGAACAATAAATTGATGGTATCTTATTAAATATTTTCTACCAGGATTGAATGTGAATAGAATTCAAGAAATCCCCTTTTATTATATTTTTATGTCAGTCGGACTTTCTGGCAGAATTTTCGCAACATGAATTTCGCCTTGTAAGGATATATATTTTCTGAATCGTGAACTTCACCCATCCGTACTGCGCCTACTTGGCACAGAGGTAGAAATGCGAGTAAGCTACCATCTTGGTTTCTGGTGTGGCTATAAATAGGTGATCGCAGCCAGATGAAAAAAGTCTGGTGTATATCGTGCTGTACATCTACAAAATGTTTAGGATCCTGTATAACTCATACGCTAAGAGATATTGGAGAGCAAAGTGCCTAGATGCTCAGTTTCTCTCGCTCGACTATGCTATTAAAACCAGATTAGAAATTCCCAAGAAATGAAAAAAATTGCAAGTTTTGATTGTCTATTTTTCAAACTCATAAAAATGAGTTTCACTTTTTTGAATGGCATTATTTGAATATACATTATATACTACTCTTTTAGATTTAGACATTTTTTTTATTTTTAAATTGTGTATTTTTATGAAATAAGAAAGTTTCAATGTTAAAAGTTTTTAATATCTTCATTTTTCTATATGTCTTCTTATTTAAATCTAGATTTGAATTTGCTTCACGCAGATTGTTCAAAACCGTTACTTGCTACTAAAGTGTAAATCTTGAAGTTTACAAGTTCCCAGTAGAATTTTAAAAGTTTAATATGTTTTTTTATAGGAAATAGTTTGCGCATTTTCTTAACGCAATTGTATGGAAAATATGTACCATACATATCAATTAGTATAATTATGATATTCAAATTACACCCATTTATTTCTTATTATAATTCCAGTAGAAAGCGTGTGAATTCATCCATATAAATCTTTACTCGCGGTTCAATGACAAATCACTTAACTGTTTCCATTGAAAAATTCAAGAACTGGGTTTCCAATGCTTCTGAACACTGGAATGAAAGTACATGATTTAAAGAATGGTTTAAACTTTCCTATTGATTTTTTGTTCCTTTTTGATTAAAAGTGTTGAAAAATCAAATAGGATTTTCAGAGATATTTTACCATTTATTCTGAAAAATTTCTACCACTATTTTTTATAGAAGAAATAAATTTCTCTATTATAAACAATGCGGTAAATTGATTTAAAGAAATGTGGTATTTTTTGTACGAAAGTGAAAAAACTATGTAGCAGCATTTTCACGAGCGGACGTTTTACTTTATAACTTTAGTGCTCCATAGTTAAAGTATTGGCGCGGGAGTGTAGTGGGTTGATGGCAAGGATCGTTAAAGCCTTGTCCTTCGTTCCAATTCGAAAACGTTTCTGTGTCGCTGCATGTGTACGATAAAAGTGCAGCTGTCTCCGAAACGAACTTTCTGAAATTCAAAATTAACAGAGTTAATTATTACGAATTGAGACAATTATTAATCAGGTCAATTACCGTATCCGTATGTACGACAATGTTAATCGTTGCGAATTGAGCCTGTTATTATCCAAGTAATTTACTCTTCTCACAGATATAAGTTCTGAATCAATACACCTTTGCAATCAACCAACTGAAAGATATACATATAACAAAATATAAAATAACGTCTACAAAATGCAATGAAGTTAAAATCTGCGAAATATCAGATTAAATCTTGAATTTTAAGATTACTTTTGATTCATCCGCAAGATGATTCACCTTTGTGTTATAGACACTGAAGCAGAACACAGAACCGGCAGGTGGTGGAGGAGCAAATGATTCTCAGAAACAAAATGAGTTTAAAAAGAAGGAATCCGTTTCAACGCAAACTCAAACCCCGATAGTCGGGCGAACTGGACGTTTCAATCATCATGAAAGTCCCAGTTTGGCAGCTAATATGGTAAATTATCTTCTTAAGAGATTCAAATAATATATTCATTTAATATATAATAATAATAAATAATATAATCATTTCACATAATACAGAATTAGGCTCGCAGAATTAATTCATAATTTTATTTCCTATTTCAGCAAATAAGTAAACCCCACGTCATGAGTTCGGGAGCGGCAGTAGATCTTCGAACGTCTCCTCCATCTCCATCGTCGTCCTCAAGACGCCACCATCACCATCACCACCATAACAGCAGGCATCATCATAGGCACCACGAACAACCGTCCACCCGACGGCATCATAATCATTCTCAGGATTCCGGACGATCGAGCGATAGTTCGGTATCCCACAGTCGAACTTCCTTAGAGTCGACGGGTTATAGACTTTTAGACTCACCTCATCGACACCAACACCAACAACGAACCGTAGCCCAGCAACAAATCATATCTTCACAATCTTCGTCCAGACAGCCCAGTGGCAGCTTAGAGATTAGATCTCACAAGAGTGGAACTCTCGAAGGCGTCAAAAATCAAAAGTTACTAGCTTCCGTAGACTCACAACCTCTAGGTTTGTCCCTTTCGACGAGCACTCCTCTCTTTAAGAAGAAGACATTTACCGAGCCCCAGCGAGAGTCCAGGGCTGGCAACTTAGATTTGGATAAGAGTAAAAATGGTAAGGCTTTTCGTAAATGTTTACTTTTTCCATTTTCTTATATTGATGCTACTATTTTTAACATTTACTATTCTTTACTTTACAGGTAGAGAAAGTAGTAGAAGCTCTTATGGTCCTGAGCCAAGTACATCACCATATCGAGAAACAGCTATGGAGTGTAGAGGTTTTAGACAGGAAATGCCGCCATATCGTCCACCAGAAATCCAACCATGTTACAGTCAGAAACCCCAGACCGAAAAGTACGGTTCTCTTATTGAAACGGGTAGTCGCTTCAGGGACAGAGAACGAGAATCGCTCCACAGAGAAAGGGTGAACAGCTTTGATAAGTCAAACACCTCGTCGTTTTATCCAAGTTCTGCTTATTCGAGAAATCTTAGTAAACCTGATACCACTGGTAGTATCGGTAGAAGACATCACGGATGTTCTGCTTCTCTCTCAGAAGCAAATGTGAGAGAAATGTATGGTTCCATATCCACGGATAGGAACGAACCATCCAAAAGTCTCGCAAGAGGTATGGTCTATATAATTTTGTCAATGCCTTTTAAAATTGTCTTTTAATATTGTCTATTATTGTCTTTTAAAAGCGACGACTGCTCTATTTTAGAATATTTAATTTCAGGTACGACTGTTAGTGGAAACGTATCGAAACAAAGAAGTTTAGAAGTTTCGGAACGCGAGAGAGAACGAGATTTTAGGAGAACCACTGCGTGCAATAATTCTTTAGATTCTAGTGTGCAACAACCTTTAGCTCGTAGCTACAGCTTTGTGCAGCAGCAGAAACAGCAGCAAAAATCACTACAGCAACAGCAGCAACAACAACAGCAGAGTAGACGTCACGAAAAGGATGACGATTCGATGCACGAGCGTTATTTGGTCGGACAAAGTCTCGACCCATCTCGTCAGCGACTTTGCAGTAATACCAGCAGCAGCAATAGCAGTCACAGTAGTAGCAACAGTGCTGTTGAAGATGAACCGGAAGCACAGGCAGATGCTGATAACGGAAAGAAGAAAAGGAGCAACGGAAATCCAAGTCCACCTCCGTCTCCCTATTACGGAAACCTTCTCGTTGATGCCGATCACTTGCTGCCTCTTCAACATTATATTCTTCAACAAGCAAAGCTTTCCGGTACTGATCATGACTTTAGTTTTACTTCAACTTTTTTGTTCTTTAATTTTCTATAACGAGCTTATTTTTCAGGTTGTTACAAATTCGGAGATCCTTTATTAGCAGAAGAAGGTGACGACTCCCTTGATGAAGAAGGTGGCAGAGGAAGTGAACTTCGAGGGAGAGCAGATGATGATTCAGATGATCAGTTTGCAGATGACGAAGCTGCTAGTAATCAAGGAGATTCGTCAAGTCAAGAGTATCTCGAAGATCACTACGCAGGTTTGTTTTCTTAAAGACTTTGAGATCAAAAGTATCTATAGCAAATCTTTCATTCTCTAAAGAAATTCGGAAGTAGCATAGTTACCAATATCATTTCTTCCCAGATCTGGCAAATTACGACACCGCTGGCCTAGCAACTTACTACAATACCGCCGATACCCTGACGAGGCCAC
This sequence comes from Euceroptres primus, assembly GCA_037177015.1. NCBI lineage: Eukaryota > Metazoa > Arthropoda > Insecta > Hymenoptera > Figitidae > Euceroptres > Euceroptres primus. The sequence continues at coordinate 3,809 of JBAGKK010229065.1, read as the reverse complement.
AAGTGACTCCTCCTCTCGCACCACCACCGCCTCCTCCAACAAATGTCACACAGTCCGAAGCCCGTGAAACCTTGACACCTAGACCAATCTCTCTTCCAACTCCAGTTGTAATTTCTGGGCGAAACTTTGACACAACCGATTACGACGAAGCTCGAAGGGATGACAACACCAGCGGAGGTGACATTGAGAAATACGCTCAAGATAATCTCAATCTAAACTGTGGAAGGCCCAAAGGACTTAGACTACTCTTCCGGAAAAAGTTCAGCGTGCGCGACATTCTCAGTTGGTCCAAAGATCCGATACCGCAACCGATGCTGGTCGTCGTTGATGGGGAGAAACTTCTGAAGAGAGAGGCGTGTAATCTCTTTCGATTGGTCCAAGTTTACATGGGTGATCGGAAAGCTAATGTTGGGATGACATTGGATGGAGTCGCCATGGATATAGTAAATACTGCTTTTTCGAAGCCACCGCTACGAGACGAACTCTACGTGCAAATCTGTCGTCAAACTACTGAAAATCCTCGCAAAGAGAGCCTAAGGAGAGGTTGGGAGTTGATGGCGGTGTGTCTGGCGTTTGTTTCTCCGAGCGCCACATTTGAGCCTTATCTAGAAGGCTATATGAATAGACATCGAGACCCTAACTTCCAATTTCCAGAGGTAGCAAAGTGGCCGATTCATGTTCAAGTTAGTCATTACGCTACTGTTGCTTGTCGACGTCTTCAACGAATAGGAGCTCATGGAAAACGACAGCCGCGAAAAGCAACTATTGAGGACATCGATCAAGCGAGAGTAGGCTTTAAAAATTAGTTTATCTTCCTAGATAGAAATTTTTAATTTAATTTAAATCAGGGTGTCTAGACTCCTGGAAATCCTTGAAAACCCGGAAAAGTCCTTGAATTTTTTTTACCAGGAAAAATCTGGAAAAGTCCTTGAATTTCACTCATAGTCCTGGAATTCTTATCTCTCTACATTTGAATTAATAGTTTTTTCGCATGACAGGGTTGCTACAGGTCATCAGAGAATTCTGGAAAGTCAGGGAATTTAAAAATGGTCAGGGAAAGTCAGACAAAACCTTCAAAGGACCAAAGAATTTTTTTGATTTAACAAATTATAATTATATCTCAATAAGTTATAATTGTAATTTAAAAATTATTATAATTATATAATTATAATATTACAAAATCAGGGATCACAGTCAATCACCTATTCTCCTTTTTCCCCCTTTCCCCTATTATTCTCCAAATCTCCTAAAATCACTTTTTTTAGAGTTTCATTCCTTTTCTCCCTTTTTTCCCTTTTTTATATTCAAATTCCCCAATAATTTTGTAAGGATTATGAGAAATAGAAACTTGTGTCTTTCAAAAACTCTTTTAATGTTTTCTTCAATTTCCTATGATTTTCAGATTTTCAAAATCTCTGAAAGTCTCCTAAAATATCTTAAAATCCTCCAGAATCTTTAAAACTGACTTAAAATCCTTAAAAATTCTCCAAAATCTTTTAGACTGTTCTAAAATCTTCTGGGTTCTCCTACAATAATCTTTTAAAATAGCATCCCAAAATTGTTCAATATTCTACAACATATAGGTACTAGACTTTTCCAGAATTTTCTAAAATTTTCTAAATACCTGCGTAACCTTCTACAATTTTTTACAGAATCTTTAAGAATCCTTCAAAGCCTACAAAAGATTACCGAAGTTCTTTCAAATTCTTTCGAATTTTCAACACTTATCTGAAATCTGTAAAAATTCTCCAAAATATTCTAGACTATTTTAAAATCTACAACCATTTAGATTCTTCTGGATTCTTCTAAAAACCTTTAAAAGGACCCCGCACCAAAAAAATTGGTGATAATCGGACAAAATCCTTTTGGGAAATTTCTTCTATTTTCATGAACTACAATATAACAGAATCTTACAAAAATCCACCGAGACCTTTTTTCAATGCAAATGATGCGGGGTCCTTTTCTGTATTCTCATATAATAATCTTTTACAATCTTAAGGAATTCTTAAAAATTCTTTAATATTCTACAAAATATACGAGAAAATTCCAGAATCTTCTAAAATCTTCTATAGACTCCTCAAGAATATTCTGAAATGTACCTAAAGTTTTGAACGTTCAAATGAACAAACTTTTTTTTTCTGAAATCAAATTTATATTGAAATTTCGTTCAGTCTACAAAATAAAAAGAAATATACCTTCTTTATCATTACATTAGTTTCGATATTAATAAATCAATATTTAAGAAGAAATTGGAGTTTTGAAATTAAATGAAACAACAAATTTGATTCATTTGAACACGTTCAGAACTTTAAGTACATTATTCTGAAGTGCATTAGAATTTCTAGAATTCTGCAGAATCCTTTAGAACTCTCTTAAGTCTACAGAAAAGACTCTAATAATCTTCTAGACTGTTTTCAGAATCTTCCTAAAATTCTGTAGACTTTTTGAAAGTCTTTAAAAAAATGTCTGGAAGAGACTAGAAAATTTTAGAACATTATGGAAGATTTTTGGAAGAATCAGGAAGTTTCTCTGAAAAATTCTAAAACACTCAAAAATCTAGATTGTAAAGTTTTTTTTTGGGATTTCGAAAGATTTAATCAATCTACAAGTGGTTTGTGGAAAATAAAAAAAATTCTAAAAGATTTTAAAGTTTGTTGAAAACTCCAGAAGTCATGAAGGATTTTTGAAAATTCAAGAGCATTCCAAAGATTCTGAAATTTTAGAAATTTGGGGAGTATTTTATTAGATTCTAGACAAAATTTCTGCCGATTTTTTTTTCAGATTCTGGAGAATTGCAGCTTCCTTCGAATTTTTAAAAGAAAAAAAACTTCCCTCCTTTTTATCTTTAATCCCCTTTCTTGAAAAAGAAATCCCCTATTTTCCGTGAAATTGAACTACTGCTAAACCATTGTGATCCTGGAATTATATAATTATAACGGCAGATAACGGTCAGGGAAAATGAAAAATTGGTCAGGAAAAAGTCAGGGAATTTTGTAGGAACCCTGAATGAAATCAAGAGAAGTCGTTTATCAATTACTTTAGTAAGCTTATTTAGTAGAAAACTACTGATTCACTTAGCAATGCTCACTAATTAGTTTAGTTAGATTACTAAATGAATTTGTAATTTGTTACTGTAAAATAGTAATTTTTTACTGTAAAATAGTAATTTTTTATTAAAGATTAGTAACAACGCTTACCAAAGCTCAGCGTAAAAAAATCGCTCATAAACAAGACTAACTTCATTGCAAAGGTAATTTAATTCTGCATAAATAATCTATTCAAGTACAGTAACTAAAAAAATTATTTGGAAAGATATGAAGCGGTAAATGTTAAAAAACAGGGTTTACGGACCTACTTCTTCGTTTGTGGACTTCCAAATCTCACGTCATTGTTAAAAATGATGGAAACGGGTTCAAAAAAATCAGGTATCTTTTTGAAGGCTTTCTTAATTCATAGTCAAAAAGAAAATTCCAAAATGTTAATAATTTTGGCCTACAAAATGATTCATGTGGGAAGATGTCTCAGCTCCTAATAACGGTAGAACGATGTGTTTGAGCTTGAAATGTTTCAAAAAATTCTACGAATACAATTGTTTAACAAAAAAAGTTGTGAAATTAATACGAAAAACGTTATTAACGCTTATTTTTTCTGGTATTTTTTTCTGCACCGGAGGGTGAAAGGCGTAAGCGACACTCTCAGCAGGGGGCGAGTAGCGTGGTCCAGTAGCGAGTTGTTATTCAAACTTTTCACCAGATGTCTGGAAGCAAAAGCACAGAACAGAAGTTAAAGTTGTCAAAGGCGTAGGACAT
>JBAGKK010228957.1:0-21689 GCA_037177015.1 Euceroptres primus | reverse complement strand
CCCCCCCCCCCCCCCCCCCCCCCCCCCCCCCCCCCCCCCCCCCCCCCCCCCCCCCCCCCCCCCCCCCCCCAAAAAGTGGTGAAAAATTGTCCACGTGATATATGGATGGGCCCTTAGGCAACTTTCACCTCTCATAATTTTTAAAATGAGAGGAATATAATATAAGGAATTATAATTATATTATAAGTATTCAATGCTCAATCAAATTTCACAACAGGAAAAGGAAATAATTGTTCAAAATATCAAATAATAATTGAAATGCTCTTGGGGTTTATAGATTTTATAGTTCTTAAGAGAATTCGAATCGATCATATCAAGTTGAAGATTCGAAAACAGCACTAGAATTTCAGATTTATTTTATTTTTTTAAATTGTCTGAAAACCCACAATTTAATAAAGCACTTCTTGTGATTGAAAAACAATTAAATTTCCCTATCGTATAATTTTCATCCTTTTGTATAAATTGTTTCAAGTCTAATAAATTCAAGTCTCGGATATCGTATTCACGACTGCGGACGAATATGCAGCGTTGGCGTCCGAGCTAGTGTACCTCTGAAATTCGAATCTCAGGTTTTGTTCCAACGGTCTCAAGTCAAGTCACGTGAACTGACTTTTCGAGCTACATCAACACTTGGCGAAAGGCCTTGCACTTTGGCAATTGCGTTCTCTCCTTAAAATTGGCAATTTGGACACACTTTCGTTCAGAGTTCAGTTTTTCTCGAGAGAAAGAGAGAGAGAGAGAGAGAGAGAGAGAGAGAGAGAGAGAGAGAGGGGGGGGGGGAGACAGACACTTTTAACTGAAAATCGAAAAAGAAAAAAAATTCACGTACCTTGGTAACAAACTATAGTTTTCTGTAAGAGAGTTTGAAGGACACTAACTTCACATAAGCGCTCGAGTCACTTCCAGGGCCAGCAACTCCTTATCTCGAATCTTCCCAATGTGAAAAATCGGTGGGTCATATACCTGAAAAATGAGAAACTAGAATGTGAAATTCTATTGGAAATGCTTAAGCAACTTTATGAAATTTCTTTCCATTTGTTTTAATTGGTAAAAAATTTGCTATATTAAATTTTTAATTTGTTGTCGTACTGCGCTCTTGCCAGAAGGGAATTGGAATCTGGCGGTAAATTCGAAAATCTCGAAGAATAGGACACTGGTTGAATATTGAGAGAGGAGAATATGATTTTGATTATTGGTATTAATTTATAATAAGGAATTCTAATGTATTATGGAAATTAATTAATTATTTGCTTGTTAATTTGCTTGCATGATCGAATGGGGCCACAGTGTCAGAAACAAGAAAAATCTATTCATATAACGAGAATAATAGCAGTAAAACATTGCAATATTTGTAGTAAATAAAAATACCTTTAGAGAATATGATAGTTTTTCTCGATAAATTAAAATAAAATGTCAGCCATAATGTGCAGCATTGAGAACTCGTGCATTCAACATTTGAGGATTGTACGACGAAACATTTGTTGAAGATCACTTATATGAAAGCGGAATTGACTACGTGACACTCGCTTGAATTGCGCAAAGATAACTGTTGCCTCGAGTTCTCTACGTCGAAAACGATTCGTTATTTTGACTACCAAATGCTAGGATTGCAAATTCAAGTGATACGCTTATCTCGAAACTTTACGGTATAAAAAATTCTCTTATAAGATTTTAAGAAACTGAAGAAAAATTTCGACATAGTTTTATAGAAACGGAATAAAAAGTAGAATAATATGGACATCTTACTATTAGATAACAAATTCGATAATGTGAGTTTACAGAAAATAGTTTACTAAAAATAATTAATTGTTAAATATAGTTTTTTGAATCGTCAAGTAAATATGGATCCAGGTTAGAACATCAATCATGGTTTATGTTTTTATGTAATATTGTAATTGTTATTTTATGGGTAAAATACGAAAAATATTTTTTGAAGACAAGAAGAGCATAAAAGTATGGCTGATGTGTAAGAAATAAATCACCATAAAAATGAAAAACCCACCCATAGATTATAATTTGTGTAATTTACGCCCCGCGCACAGTGGGGAAAAATGACGAAAAAATGTTCGAAATACGATTCCGGCTAGAATTTTAAATCGATTTCAAAGTTGTTTTAAAATTAAAGCTAACTAAATTCTTAAGAGATCCCTCGAGGCCGATTAAAAAAAAATGTCTTTTATTTACTTTATTTAAACATAAAGTTTAAAGAAATTGTAAAATTTAAGATATTGTTGCTTTAATAACATGTAATCAGTGTTTCGTCGATAAATAAACGTTCACGAAGCATAAATTGATAGTTTATTATAAATAAATAATTTGTTACTGACAATTGTATTGTTATAAACAATGGTAGGTGATTTTGGAATGTTTTGGATATTTATTAAGTGATCTTCGTTTTCAATCCAATTTAAAGTAATATTCAAACATTAAAAAACAAAAATAAATATATTTGTTATTGTTACAAACAAATTTTATAAACAAATGCCCAGTTTGAAAAATTTTGGAGCGTTTGAGGTACTTTTTTTTAAACGTACTTTTTTAGGCTTGTTAGTGAGACTTTAGTAAACTATATTGCTATTTCATGTCAAATCTGATTGTTATAAACAAATTTTAAAAACAAATGCCCAGTTTGAGAAATTTTTTAGTGTTTGAGGTACTTTTTTTTACAACATGTTTTGTTTACTTGCCAGTTACGCTTCAGTAAACTATACTGACATGTCATAACAACTGTGATTATTGTAAAAAAATTTTATAAAAAAATGGACAGTTTAAGCAATTTTTAAGAGTTTCAGGTACTTTTTTTTGTAAACATGCTTTTCTCAGGAGCTATTAGTTTTAAAAAACTAAGATCTTTTTGATATTTATCATATAATAATATTTTATTATGTTATATTTACATATTATTAATTTAATATTATATTTTAGTATTAATGTTGTATTTACAAAAAAAGTACTTGAAACTCTTAAAAATTGCTCAAACTGTGCATTTGTTATGAAATGACAATATAGTTTACTGAAGCATAATTGGAAAGTCAAATAAAACACGTTTAAAAAAAAAAGTACCACAAACACTCAAAAATTGCTCAAATTGAGCCATTTATTTGTAAAATTGTTTGTAAATTTTTGTAAAATTTGTTTTCGACAGTCACATTTGTCATGAAATGTTTATATAGTTTACTGAAACATCTCTGCCAAGTCAAACAAAACACGTTTTAAAATAAAAATACCTCAAACTCTCAAAAATGGCTCAAACTGTGCATTTATTGATAAAATTTGTTTATAACAGGGCATATCTCAAAAACCTTACACTTCTCAGTGTAAAAGTAAGCTACAAAATTTCTGTAAGCTCATCACTAGAAATCTCTCTATATTATTTATAAGTCCTACAAAATCAAATTTTTCAGCTGGACAGACAATAAATATTGTCTTGAAATCGTTATTGAAGAATAAAAAAATTCATTTTGCGAAAGAAGCGGATCTGTCGATATTTCATTTGTATCTAAAAACATTTGAAGGTCGGTTGACGAAAATTTGAAAATGAAAATAAAATTATGTAAGGAAATTACTTACGATTTATAATTTTCTGCTAAAAATTAGGAATTAAGCATTTGTTCCTTAAGCACAATCACAGAAAGCTGAAGAACAGCCGTGAGAAGGTATTTATAAACTTTTCCAAAACTTTTGATTATATTTCAAAGAGTATCATGAGTGTTACGGTCGTTTTTAAATTTTGTACGCACACAATTTTTTTTTTAAATTATGATTTCTCTCATAATCAAATGAATACAATGGTTTAGATTGGCCCTAACCCTCTATTATTACTTAAGTTTTGAGTTTCAATAAGTTTTTATCGCGTGCGAGCTGGCTTATTTATAAAAAGTCTGCAAATATAAGCGTTACGGTCGAAATGTTAAAATTCGAGGGACATACTTTTGAAGCCTGTCACTTGGTTCGTATTGAACAAAATGCAGATTCTCATGAATAAACATGATTCTGCTTTAATTAAATTGAAATAGATATTTTGTTTTATAGCCTTATCCTATTTCGCCATAAAGCTTAAGCATAGAAAGCATATGAAAATGTGGATCGGAACAAGCTGATTTCATTAAAAATCGAACATTCAAATTTCAATTACTTTTGATCTAAAGAATAAATCTATTGAAAACCATTTGTACAGTATAGTTTACACTATAACACTATAACAAAAATTAATTTGATATTTATTAAAATTACCTAAATATCTTTGAGGGACACAATAGTAAATGGTTCCTGAGATATGCCCAACAATAGAAAATATATGTATTTTTGTTTTTTAATGCTTGAATATTACTTTAAATTGGATTGAAAACGAAAATCACTTAATAAATATCCAAAATCATTCAAAAATCACCTATCATTTTTTATATCAATGCAATTGTTAGTAACAAATTATTTATTTATAATAAGCTGTCAAGTTATGCTTCGCGAACGTTTATTTATCGATTACACACTAATATCAGTCATTTTGAATTCATTACGTGTTGTTAAAGCATCAATATCTTAAATTTTATAATTTTTTCAACGTTATGTTTAAATAAAGTAAATAAAAGAATTTTTTTCAAAATGGGCCTCGACAGATCTCTTAAGGAATTAGTTAGCTTTAATATAAAAAAAACCTTTGAAATCGATTTAAAATTGTAGTCGGAATCGTATTTTGAACATTTTTTCGTTATTTTGCCCGGCTGTGTCGCGGTACTACGAGAAGTTATAAAACAAGATTTTTCGAAAGTTCAAAGAGCGCCTCCATTACCTTGAGTAACGATCCTAATTTTACGCAACAACCCAATTCTCTTACTCGGTAATTGTCTTGCTGAGTACCAAGCGGAACAACCAGTTTCTTCGTCCTACCTTAAGGTGCATCCTCATACGGCCGCCAGTTTCGGAAACCTAATGAGATAAAAGAAGATCGCGCCATTCCCCTTCCTTATCGCTCTCGCTATAAAATCGTCTCGGGTTTCCGAAACTTGGCGCCTGGACGAGATTGCGCGCCGTTAACCTTTTCTTAATCGAAAGGGACTGCAGGGATTATCTTTTTTTTGTTGCTCAAAACGGTTTCACTTAATACATTAATAATTTAATGACATGTCTTTGCAAGTAAAAAGTTATGATGAGAATTAAATAACTTAATTAAACTAAATGTAATAAAATATTGAATCTATTTAATACAAATTAAAAATATAAATTTAGTTAAAACGTTTGGTTCAATCTACAAGATATTTTATATAATTAACAAAACGAATCAACCTAAAAATTTGGTTGATAGAAGCAAACAAGCTTGGTTATTACTTGACAAAAAATTTGTTCTTTTACCAAAACAAAGTGTATTTAAAGAAATCTTTTTCTCGGTACTAAAAATGATCTATATGCTTCAGAATTGATGTGATTTGAAATTATATGATTCCAAACATTCAAAGTTTCAAAGAAACGTCCATACATTATCGATGATAAATGGAATATTAGTTGGCTATACAAGTTCCATCCAAGTGGCTTGCTATACATTAGCATTATTTCTACATATTTATAATCTAACTTTCGCCAAACGTGCTTAACCCACGATCAACTGTCGTATAATTCAATATGAATCTATTTGCTGGCCGCGCTGTATATGAGTCTATCTGCGTTTAGCGTCGAGTATGAGCCTATCTGCTATGCTTATGCACAGCAGATAATCTCTTACATGGCACTCAGTGGACTAAACTGAAAAAGTCCGTAACAAAATCGTAAAACTTTTGTTAGGAATGACTTAAAAGGATGAATGTTTTTGAGATTTACAGATGAATAACTAAAGAAAAGAGGAAAAATACGGAGAAGCTATTAAAAAATATTTTTGATCTTGAAAATCTAGGTTAAATTTGACATTTTTTGACCAAAAGTTGTATTACTACATATATACCATGGGCGATCAGATAAGTAGAAGAGCAGGGGGAGTTCTACTCCACAAAATAAGACGGACTCTGGATCAGAGTTATAAGACGGAGTCTGGATAATTTTTTGGCCCACTTTTTACATAATGGATTCTAGATCTTCAAGACGGATTCTGGGTCATGTAGGTGTTTAATTGTAGTTTGAGATGGGGCATTCTGTTTTTGTCTGTAAATTTACGATGTGCTCACTACTGCGTAATATATAATGATATTGACCCTAAATAATATTTGCATAAACAATTTCAAGGGCAACTCACATTCCATAAGTTATTTTGCATAAACAGTTTCCAGAGAACCTTTTACACAGTTCTCAAGGGTGTAAAGGAATTTGGCATAAACAATTTAGCATAGGAAAGTTCTCAATGTTTTGTCACGTTACTCTAAAAGAATTTGTATAAAAAATATCAAGGTTATCTCGCATACCAGTAGTGGTAAACAATATTTCATAAAAAGTTTCAAGGGCACCCTTTACATAGTTCTCAAGGTCTGTAATATAAACAATTTCGAGGCTACTCTTTAGCATACATATGTTCTTGATGTTGACACATCATTTTAAAAAAATTTACATAAACAAATTCGAGGACACTTTCTGGAGGGTGTCAGGTTACAGTAAAGGCGCCATCCATATACCACGTGGACAGTTTAGGAGGAGAGGAAATTTGAAATTCCGAAACTATAGATTTAAAGAGAAAATTCCGTGTATGCTGACATCCAGTCCCTATTAAATACGATGAAGAGTCAAATTTACTTTGGTGGAAATCATTCATGCCATGGAGGATTACCATAAAAAATTCAGTTGCATTTTTCTCAGAAACAGAAAGTCCTAGGTTAATTTAAACCCCGATTTGGTTTCGGCATGGCAAAATATATTGAAAAATATGTGTGGCATATAGAATATAATATCTGAGCGTCCATGGTATTCAGTAATATAACTTATTGTCAAAAAATGTCAAATTTAACCTAGATTTTCAAGGTCAAAAAATTTTTTTATAGCTGCTCCGTATTTTTTCTCTATTCTTTAGTTATTCATTTGTAAATCTGAAAAACATTTATCCTTTTATGTTATTCCTATCAAAAGTTCTACGATTTTGTCGTGGACTTTTTCAGTATTAGTCCACTGTGCGGTGCTGTACGCAGATAGGCTCATACTGGGCGCCAAACGCAGATAGACTCATACACAGCGCTGCCAGCAAATAGACTCATATTGAATGGAGGCGTCTATATGTATGTTGCGTTGCACCAGAACGTGGTGGACATTCTCCTGAGACGAATGATCGGCCCTGCGGCGCTCAAGTTGGCGTCGTTGCAAAGAATAAAGAAAGCAAAAGTGACGTCTCTCCAACTGAACTGAGAGAGTTGAAGTTTTCCTGTCACATGTGCTTACTTATATGAGAGTGTCGCTCGAGTTTTTATCCTTCCAGGTGTGTGTGTGTGTGTGTGTGTGTGCACTAAAAAAAGTTAGATTATGTGACGTAAATGCATTTAAATCCTTGTCAATGATTTTTCTATTCAAATTCTTTTCATATTGATAATTTGAATTTGTATAATCTTTCCCAATCAATTTTGCGATCGCCAAGCAATCATAAAGTTGTCTCTTATTATGGAAAATAATGTTATTAAAAAAATATACATATTTTATTACTATATAAATCTGTTTATATTATCGTTAGCAATTCTGATATTAAAAAAGAACCAGATGAAGAAAAGTGGAGGCAATTGCGATTGCAATTGCAATAATGGTAATGTGATGATATAAAGAGCGATGACCGCTGCAAAATCGTTCGATCCTTTTGCGCACTGCTTCCCCTTGAGTGTTTAAGGACATGATTGGGAAACGGTGAATCGTACTGCAACATTTTCGCGATAGTATAGAAAACTTAAAAGTGTTTAAATTTTCAGACTGCGTCTTCATGCAGTAACCGTAACAATGTACGCATCCAAAACTGTCTTCAAAAACACTAGTTAAACTCCTGCGCAATTACACACCTACGTATTAATACTAAAACAGTTATAATTTTCAGATATTGCTATATATATATATATATATATATATATATATATATTTTTTTTTTCTTATAGGAAAATATTAAATAGAGGATAAAGTATTTATTCAATTTTCAATTGCAAGAAAAAGCAGCTCCTTTATCATTTAAATTTTGACCCAACTTTATATTTTAGTTTTTCCCTCCATTTCCAGGAAACGATAGTCTTTTTCTGGGTTTCATAAAATCTTTTCTCATAAAAAAATTTTTTTCTCATAAATACTTTTTTAAGAGGAAATTATATAAATGAGTAATCATTTCTGAGCTCAGTATCTTCTCTGACATACATAAAGTGTTAATTTATTCGACATATTCGGGAAAATCCAATGTCGTTGAACCGAGTAAGAGTGGTTTGTCGTTATAAGCATATGTACAAATGAGCATAATATGGTGGGAGGGTCGTTAGTAGTAGTAAAGTCAGAGGGAGAGGGATGTCACGAAACGTGATCGGCAATGCATGTTGCTAGTATTCGTAGTCAGAGTGCGACTTGTATTTACGGATCGCACGTAGATGGAAACGTGAGTCTCGAATCGATGCCATCGAGGTGACTGCACTTTCCTCCACCTTACCACTCATCTGAGTAAATCCTTTCTTTTTAAGGAAGTTGCGAATTACCATTTCGAGCACGCGTCACTTAATTGTCTCTTCTAAAGTTAGAAACAACTCACACTCTTGATTTTATGGCCAGATCTTTCACCACTTGTGAGACATATCGATGGTGGCCCATCTAGTGTTGAAAATTGCAACAATTTGGTAAAAATTATTTAGGAGCTTTCTACGGTGGATTAAACAAATCTTATACTACCTAAATTTGAAAAAATATATAGGTACTTGTGGCTCATGAAATTATTTTGAGATGTAATAAAATGAAAATAAAGGAAGCTAAAAGTATCGACAAGTGTGTATATATACTGTAATATAAATGTCATTAATCAATTTTTTAAGCCTTAAAAGTGAATTAATTTGAAGAAGATGTGTATTAGTCAAATTTTATTTTAAATCATCTTCTTCATATGCATTAAAAATATGAAGAAGATGATTTAAACTAAAATTTGACTAATCGTTTCTAAAGAGTCGTTTTTGATGGATCGTTTTCTTCTCGTGTTTGTAATGGCAAAAAAAAAGAGTGGAAAATGTTGCAGAGCTGAGAAAAATGAAGAGAACAAACTGGACAAGTGCGATGGAGCTCATCAGAACATGTACTAGCTTGACCGACTTTATCTCGTTTCGAGGGCGCGTCAACGATGCGAGAAAAATTTGCAATCACAAGTCCCCGACCGGCCAAGCAAAAGCACATTGCATACGAGTATGCGTCGCGTATATGACGCAATGCGATTTAAGGTGAGTTCGCGCGTGAATCGCGTCTGGCTTACCTTCGATCTCGATCGAGGGCAACGACTGTAGATGCAGTCGTTCCTTTTTATTACAGATTTGTCATTTTATTGTCACTATCGGGTTTCTTATTGGAACTCAAGAACAGATTTAGTTGCAGACCGAAGCACTGTGATAAAATAAAATTTATCTGCACGTCAATGCACTTTTAATTATGTAATCTGGCGCCACAGGAAAATCTCGTATCGAAAATGTCGGCGAGAGGTGGCGATAAACTTGGAGGCTATATCGTCGATGAGTTGAAAGGAAAACTCGCTTTTCTCTAAGAGCGAAAGTTCAGCGATATATTCCCAATAGTCGAGTTCATCTGCAAGTATAATTTGAGAGTTTTCCATCGAGTTTTTTTACGGCTCGTTATGTTTACACGATAAACTATCTCTCGTGTTTCATAATACGCTATTGCTATTTTCAATAAACCTTTCATATACATTTTATATATACTTAAGACATCCGGTTATTTTATTTCTTTATAAGAGAAAGACGAGAGACTGATGTAGAGTCCAAAGAGGGTAACTAGTAATTAATTTATGTCAAATTTGATTTAATTGGAAATAAAATCATTTTCCTTGCAAATTAAGTCATTAAATTATTGGATTTATAGTTGCATACTCTTATAGGTGAGTTCTTTGGGTTTTTTTTATGTAATAATGTTACGTAATTTACTGATTATTTATTTGGTGTAATTTATTTACATTGAGGAATTCAAGTGAAACCTTGAGGGTCTTGTGATGTTTCACATTGCTTTGAAGCAAAAGAGGACTTTTTCTATAAGTATAATTAAAGTGGCTGACATTTGAAATGTCATTTAATAATTGACATTAAAATTTGGTTAAATGCCAGTAAAATGGCAGCCATCAAATGAAGATTTTAAAAATAAATAATTAAATATTAATTAAATATCTCTTTGAACTCACCTTGCAATCATTTTAAACCTTTTTCTTTTGTTCTCCCTATAATTTCATTAAATCTCAAGAAAAGCTTTAGAATATAATATATGTAGTCAAGTTTATACACTAACTACATAATGCCATTCTGTTTATTAAACGCTATCTACAAATAATTCCAACAATTTTTATAATAATTTTACCTCAATATACTATGATTCTTAGTAAACTTACAACCTCTTTGAAAATGATTTCACACGTATATAATTTTTCTCAGCCGTCATATGCTCTAAAAACGATACTCGAAAGTGAGTAAACAGCAACTTTGGGGAAAAAATCAAAAAGTCATACGAGAAGGAGTAAAACCGAATGCGTTAAAGTAGGCATTCAGTGCGCACATACTCATACGCAGGTAAGGCGCAGCCATAGCGTGCAGGTTCTTCGAGATGGGACGTCGTGCAACGACCGACAAAGGTCATCTCCGGCGTTAAATTTGCATTTTGCCGTTGAGATTTCTCTCTTGGGCTCGGTTTCTCCATCTCTCTTGCACTTTCCACCGCTCTCTTTTATTCTCATCTCTGAGCCAAATCGGTCGAGCACAGTAGGTATATGGTCAGCCAATTTTAAGAAGGTTTCGGTCAGGTAGATATGCCATCGAAGACGCCGTCGACGCTGCCGCCAAACGCCGCACTGACGGCGGCATTCGCTCTGAGATTGAAACTGAAAAAGAAAAGGAGTTCGGCAGGACCGAGTAAAAAAAGGAGGTAAAGTGAGAGAGCAAGTTCGATGCCTCTTCTAAGCTAATATCATCTCGACTAACCCGGTCGTTGTACCAAATGAGAGGCAGGTGCGGGGATGCTGAGAAAAAACGAGTGAGAACAGGGGAGGGGCAGGGGCTACGGAATTCACATAGCATCGAAATTCCGCAAGCGACTGGTGCTTTGTCGATTTTACCGATTCTAAGAAATTCGTCGTCTGGAGATTGTTGAATAGTACCCTAATTGAGTGTATGGGGCTAGACGATGTCATGTTTCTCGTAGAAGTATAATGAATAGCCCCTCTCCTACACCTCAGAAATGAAAGCCAGTAGTAAAGATGGCCCACAAACCTCTAAATTCACTTTGCTCCATGTTGAAATCTCTAGTCCCATAATTCTACCAGCAACCTATATCTGATGTACAGGATTTTTGATAATCAAACGAACTTACCTGAAGTGAAGTTCGATTATGATCAATTATGATTATATGAAACCCTCGTTCGAGATGATTACTCAAGGTATCCTTCCTCGACGCTAGATGTCACGACGTTCAGAGACTGAAAAAAGTTTAAATTTGCGCAGCCCAGCTTCCCGCCGCGCTACCTCATTTAGTTTAAAGTTTTACAAAAATTGTAACACACTCTTTTCGGGGTAAATGTGGGAATAAAGAAATAGATTGTACGTTATGGGTAGGATGTAATCATCTCGAATGAGGGTTTCATATATCTCTGAATCATCGTTGCATCTCCAACACATATAATCATAATCGAACTTCACATTAGGTAAGTTCGTTTGATTATCAATTATATTTCAACCCTCGTTCTTCGAGACTACACAAGGTAGTTGTTTAGAGCTGTTTCAATTTTTGTATTTTATCTTATACACAACCTATGCTTGAGAAAATATATTGTACTTTATAAGTTTTAAGATTTATTGAAAAATGTATACATGTTTTCCTAATGTAAAATAGCACGTGCAAAAGCATTATTGTCTTTAATAGGTCTATTGTAAAATTTCGCAGACTTCAGATTTACATTAATTCCACTTTGAATTAAAACATTTTTAATTCAACGGCTAATTGTTTGATATGATACAGCTTTATAGGAGTTTTTCATTGTAATGAAAAAATTCTCAATACTGTTGCGACGATATTTTGTGACTTTTAAGTATTGTTTTACAGTTTCAGCAATGCAAAATTGTGGCTTTTTATCAAAATAAAGTAATATTAGTAGTGGTTGTTGTTTTCCTGGTCCTGAAGTTTTAATGTTGTCTGTAATTCGTATTTCAATACTATTATTAGTTTCTGTAATGTTCTCAATCTTCATGAAAGAAAAAGTTTGAGCTCTATGTGCTATACTTAAGATTAAAAGAATAATTGCCTTTTCTGTTGATTGCCGCAGAGTTAATCTACTTAAGGGATACAATTTTGCTACAAAATCAAGTACTAACGAGGTGTCCCAAGTAGTTTTATATTTAGTCTTGGTTGGTCTTAATTTAAATACGCCTTTAAAAAATCTATTGGTAAGAGTGCTATGTGAGATATCTACAATTAAGATGAGGGAAATCGCTGAACTAAGGTACCTGGATCCAATATGGCCTACGACTCAATATGGCCTAATCACGTGATCTCTGTAATTACATCAAAACTGAGATTCTGATATATGTGGCACCCCCAATATATCAGTGTTGTTAAACCGAAGCGGCTAATGTAGATATACATTATCGCCAGTGCTTTTTTTACATTTGAGAGAGGTGTTTGCGCGCACGTGCTTTGTTACTGTTGTCTCTTATTGTTTGGTGCGAGTAAGTTGAAGCTTATAATAATTATTTAGAATAGGTTGTAAAAATTGATCTTGTACCTGTAGATAGTGTGTTTATCTTTCTTTTCAATTAATAAAACCACATTTAGCTATTTTTCGTTTATAGGTTAGTTTTTGGAAAAATGTATAAGAAGGATCCAATATAACAGAAAGCTATCAATAGCAGAGCAGTTGTTTTGAAGAAATCTATTTTTTCTGATGATAGTGCGAAGAGATGCAAAGCATCAAAACCTAAACCCAAACAAACCATTCAATAAGAGAGAAAAACCTCCTGCTAAAAAAGAATCTTGGTACTGCAATATCTGTGAAGAAGATGTGGTGAAGGCCGTGCGTATGCGCGTTGTTTGTGTGACCTATGTGCATGAAGAATGCGTTGGGTTAACGAAGGACGACAAAGAAACTTTTTTATGTCCAAAATGCGACATAAAATTATAAGTTAACATTTATTCTTGTTCCTAATATAATAGGCCATATTGAGTATATGGATTACCCAATATGGTCTAAATACACTTTTCTGATTTTGTCCTTTTTTTAACTTCGTCAATAAAAATTTGGTTACATTTTTATGTTTTTATTTACTCAAAAGCATTGATTTTTCACAAGCATTTATTAAAAGCAAAATTTTTTCGCCATAATCGATCCAGGTACCTTATATGAATTTAAAGATCCGTAAGACGATTCTGATTTAAACTTTTCTGTAAGAAATTTTATAACTTCATTTTGCGTAGCTTGAAAAGAATCGCAAACAGAAAGTTGACATTATAACCACCAACTTTTGAGTGCCGAATTATATTGCTTTAAGGTTGATTCTGACAATGAAGAGATAAGTATGTCTAATGCTGACTCTGGATAATTTTTTCGTAGATATGATTCCCTGATAATTTGCTTGCAATTAGTGTAAGATGCCGAAACAGAGGATACTGGCGTGATCTGCAAGGAGACAATAGTAAGTTTGGAGATGAAGTAAAACGTAACGGTTTATCTATTAAAAGTGAAGAGAAGAATGGAAACCAGGGTTGAGATGGCCAGTGTGATACAACTAAAATTCCACAAGCTCGATCTTGTTTGATTTTTTGTAAAATCTTTAGAATAAGTGAAAATTGTGGAAAAGCATAAAAGAAGAAATGTCTCCAAGAAACAGTGAAAGCATCCACTGCGAAGGACTCCAGATCTTTATGCCATGAAATGAAAAGTTTACACTTTTTATTTATTCTTGAAGCAAACAAGTCAATTTTCGGAATTCCGAAATTATCAATAATGTCTTGAAAAGTAAAATGTGCAAGTTCCCATTCTGTATCCATGTTATTGAACGCCACCCATAATTGAACGCCACCCATCTTCTTGATGTACACAATTGCTGTTGAGTTATAAATTCTCAAGAGAATTTTACAATCTATCAATTCTGAAGAAAAAGCTGATAATGCTAAATAAGCGGCTGTTAACTCTAAGAAATTTATGCTATACAATCTTTCTCTTTCGTTTCAAAATCCGTGAATGCCTTTACCTTGACAACAAGCACCCCAACCTGTTTTTGATGCATTCGTGTACTATATATTGTGATATTGAAATTACTATCTCGAATGGTTTGTTTTCATTAAACGCATGTTTTCATTAAACAACTCCTCCACCAGGAGAGATCCAAAACTACCTCCTGAATAATATGGAAACGTGATTCGTAATTGTCTTTATTTAGGAAAAGAGCGATATTTTTTGCTCTTTCAAGATTTTTTGTGTAAAGCCATTCGTATGCCACTGCTGGACAGGTAGCCACCAAGAACCTTTGGTTCTTAAAAATTGTATGACGGGTTTTATGACTTTAGTAAAAGCATATGGAGCTGTGCATGAGCCAAACGGTAAGCAATTAAATTCAAATAACTGTTTCAAGAACTTGAACTGTAAATATTTTTTGCTAAGTGGATGTATTGAAACCAACAAATATGCATCTTTCAAATCAATGGAGCTCATGAAATCAACTCTTGATAAAAGTTGAATAACTGATCTTAGGACTTCTAATTTGAAGTGGTCTGTCGAAATGAAATGATTGAGATTTTAAAAATTTAGTATGAAACGATTAATACCATCAGGTTTTGGAACTAGAAAATACGAAAATAAAAACTGTCCTGACACTAGTTCGCAGGTTGAAACTGCCCCTACAATTAATAAATTTGGATATAGCTTCTTGGACATCTTGTATCTGTGATTTGGAGAAGTTTGGCTCTGCGGGTGGATGGAGTTGAGTAATTCATTTATCTACCTGAATTTTATAACCTGATAAACAATGCAGAACAAATTTGTCTTTGGTTATAAGTTTCCAATTGCCCCTAAAGTGTTTCAATCTGCCTGCAAGTTTTTATACCTCTAATATCTCTGACGATAGGAGGGTCTGCGTGTCTGAGCTCCTACGGATGAACTGTGAGGTTGAGGCCTCGTGGAGGTCTGCGTCTGCCTCTGCCTGGAAGTTCACGGATATTGTATCCTCTGATTGTAGCTCGCCTGATTGTATCCTTGCTAGTTGGTAACCAGACGCTTCAACGGCGGGCCTCTCCAGTTTAAAGGTTCCTTCAATGCAGGGGGCTTCTTAGAAGTTGACTGAACCTTGATTTCTTAGCTTAATTTGTTAAGTGCTCTTTTTTCTTTAATCTTTTCAGAAAGATTAGGTCTGAACAGAAATTCATTTGTTTCTGAATTTTCAAGCGGAGTTTTAATATCCTTGTCCACATTAGGCATGATAAACGCCCTTCTTGCTTTCGAAAGGGAAATGGTGGACATCCGCCAGCAATTGTCAGTATTTTGTTACTGGTCTCTACACTTGTCGAGTTGGAGTTGCATGGCTTAGCCTTAGACTCCCTTTTCTCAGGCTGCCACACGTGTTATTTTGGTTTTCTCGAAAATGAATCGATGGTCATCGACGATACCTTTCTCACAACATTTTCCAGTTTGACCAATCACTTATTCCTTAAATTCCTTAAATCACCAATTCCTTAAATTTGCGATTCACCTTTTAGTTGTGTTCTTCCTCTCCTTACTTATGTTACTTTTAGATACTGTATAGTTTCCGATGAGACAAGAGCTCTCTATACCTCACAATTTATACCATTCCTAGTATAAGATTCTGAATAAATCTGATTATGTTTAAAAGAATCAACTGAATTAACATTTTATTTCAATTCGACAGACTTTTTCATTTTTTCAATTTCCACATTACTTCACACTTACAACAGATTTTTTTAACCATATAATATAAGGTGTTTCTGAAACTCAATATTGCGTGGGATTTTTCAAAACATTTCAAGGGGCTAGAAAGAATTATAAGAATTTCAAGAGTTGTTAATTACCAGGGTTATTAGATTATATATATATAAGATTACGGAGGATCTTTAACGGATTTTTAGGATTACATGATGTATGTCAGAGATTCAAGATTATAATTTTAAAAGCTTTCAAGGTATTTCAAAGCAATAGATGGGATTCAGTTATATTGAATTAACAAAACGTTTATGGATAATCTCAAAAGATTTTAGAATTTTCCAAGAATTCACAAAGGATTTCTTGGAATTACAAGGGATAACTGAAAATTCCTGAAAACTATTTGATTTTAGGAAAAATTCATTATCCCAGGTGGAAAAATTCTATAGACTTTAAGTAGAGTGGATTCTATACATAAATTCTAATCTGAATTATATATAATCCTGACATGAATTATAGTCCAAATTCTATATACTCCTGACACGAATTCTAATCCTAATTCTATAGAATCCTGATGAGGATTCTATTCCAAATTAAAGTAACCACCGGACCTACAGTATCCAGAATTCTATAGAATTTGGACTAGAATTTTCATCAAGATTTCATATAGAATATGCACTAGAATTTATATGAGTTTATACTCGTCGCCCACAGAGTGGCCGGCCTCGGCGGTAGACGGCCACTTCGTGGGCACTATTAAAATCCAGTTTGAATCGGATTTAAGGCGACGAGCGAGCACTCTTATGCCAACACTCAGGACCGCATATATAGTCTCTGAACGTACAAAAGTAAATGCGCAGACGGTCGCGATGTAAACAACTTTTGTCGGCCCTGACTGTTTGAGCGATGAGCTTCAGTGTAAGCCGTCACGGGACGCTCAGGGGGGGAGACAGAACCAGTCAAGCGTGAAGCCGGCCACTCTATAATCGGCCACTCTGTGGTCGATGAGTGTGCTATCGTTTTTCGACGACGTTTTTCTTGCAGTTTTTCTAGTTTTGTACAAGAAGCACGTTCAAACTTGCATTTTATCAGGGCCAGTGAAAGCAGAAGGGCCTAAGTGCTTGCAGATGTGGACGAGCAACGAGGCTCACCAGTCGCTCTTGCTCTCACCGTCTCCCTCGCACGTACTATAGTCTCTCTCCCTCCCTCTCCCAAGGTCAAACCTAATCCAAGTTTCTCCTACTATGATCGAGAAAATAAATACTTAGTGAATACCATCTCCGAGTTCGTCTCTACCCTCGAAAACTTCCAAGTCCCTCTCGCTTTCCAGAAGGTCCTCCGGGCACCTTCTATTTCCTTACTTTTCCGGAAAAGTCGAAGGAAGCTTCCACGACCCCCTGTCCTTTCAGAAGATCATCCGAGCATCTTCTATCTCCCAGCTTGCCAGGAGGCTCCCTGCGAGCCTCCCATCTTCCATACACAACGATCAAGAACATAACGATCACAGACAACCCAACAAATTCAGACTACAATTCATGTCAGGATTATATAGAATCCATTGTATTTAAATTCTATAGACTTTTTCCATCTGTGATTATAGGTAGTAAAAGCTTTGATGAAGATTCCAAAAGATTGGAATAGAACAATAATTTTATTATAAATGTAATGAAAGTAATTTGCATAAACCTTTAATTTGTCACTTGCAAAAAGATTTTCAGACTAGTGAACAAATTATTGCCTTTGTGAGGCTGCAAGTGGACCATAAGATCACAACACCTAATTTTTGGAGATAAGAGGGCAATTTTTGGAGCGATGATGTTTGCGAATTGGGTTTGGGGAGGGGGGACCAGGGAAGAGGTGTCGAAGAAAGCGATTCAGCAATGTCGGGGGGTTATAGAGGCCGGTAAAGCCGTTATTTACGGCCTCCACCTCCTCCCACTGCACCTCCGTATAAGCGTAAGCCGGATTCTCGCGGCTACGGCAGACACCGGGCAGCCATCTAGATATCGTCTGATGCGAGCGTTGAACGCAAGGGGAATGTACTGGATGCTGCCTGGAGCCGGGGTACCAACCCCGAGGTTCGAGGCTCAGGGCTGCAATCATTCCTCACTCATTCATCTCCACTTCTTGAATAATAATCCACTTTTCAAAAAATAATCCACTGTTTATCATCAGGAGACTATTAAACTCTCTTTTATAAAATTTTTCAATTTCCCAATTATTCCATCATTAATTGAAATCCTTTCTTAGAAAATGACATTTGCAATCATTTTTTTGAGAAATAGGAAGATGGAGAATAATATTGAAGATTTAGTTGTGAAAAATAGATCAAAGAGGGTCTAAAAGTAGTAGGCGGAAAAGTAAAAGAAGGAGATAACATTTGGTGAACGTTGGAGAACAATCTCGAAGCAACTTTTCGCGAAGGTCTGGCTATAGATCCGTGCCTGATCGAGGTGGCTCCCGGGGTAATGAAATTATTTTTATTTCAATGTAAGGACGACTACTCCGGGTTCGATGAAACGAATTTTTTCGCGGACTACACGACTGTGCGTATACCTACCTGTGGAGTGTAGACTGCGCATCCACACGGGCAAGTAGGTAGGCACACGGTTTTTGTTGAGACCGTTGAGAGAATAATGAACCCTGGGTTGCGTGGATCCCTCTGGAGCTCTGGACAAGCACGGGTTCACTCAGGTGCAAGGATTCTCCCTTCCTCCCGTCCTTCCTTTCCTTCAGCATCTCGCTGTCTCTCCCCTTTGAGTCTCATTCTTTCCTACCTTTCTTGCATATCTTCCTCCTTGGTCCTCCCTCTCGTTCGTTTTTTATTATAAACGGCGTCGATGCCCAGAATGGAATCGTGAGTCTCAAACATTTTTGGCGCGAAACATTCCCGAGTCACGTGGTCAATATCCGCTGTGAATTCCTGCGCATCGGGGGTGTACATTTATAGCCTTGCTGCGAATGAATGAGGAGATGTGTGAATGACGAATTACGTCAAAGATCAGATGGGAGTGAGAGTTGGGTGGAATTGTTGGTGAATTGTGGATGATGGATACAGGTGGATTTCAAGTGGATGAAATTTGTTGGAATTAATTCACCTGCAATATTATACACGTGATAATCCATATAAATCTGTTCGTCCTTTATTTAGAATAATCAACTAATGATCATGTACAATTGAAATCCTTATGCCGAATTAGGCTGTCAATATTGTCTGTCCTCATGTATCTAAACTCGGTATTAATTTTCGATTCATCAATTCCATCATATATTTCTCAAATATCGGATATTTCATCATTAAGATCAGGATCAGGATCATTTCCCGATCAATCTCAAAAGTATAATACCACTGACAATTCATGACAATATTGAACTATTTCATGTTATTCGATTAAGGTTTCTTTGAATTGCAAGTGGCTATATATGATTATAAGAATATTTTTTTATTTTCTAGAGTTTGTTGAAAGTTGAAATCTTATCTTCTCTTCTCAGAGGAAGAACACAAGGTCCAAGGATTAGTATGCAGATTGAAAAAAGAGAAACAAGAAAACGGTTTCCGTAGGAAATTCGCATAAAGAAGAATCTAATACCTCGACCAAAGTATCCAGTTCGCAATTCGGTCCAACTTAAAGTGCGAAACATTCCTACCTGCTCGACTGCATATGTTCTTTATGGGAGTTCCCTATCCATTTTGGTCGAAGAAAGTATGCAGGATGATGTTGGTTCAAGGACCTCTTCTACAGCCCCCCCCTCTCTCTCTCTCTTTTCCCCTCTCTATTTCTCTCTTTCTCTCGTCGCCTCTCCTATGCACTCTGGTAGTCGATCACACACACACACACGACGCCCCCCGATATCTGCCTCTTCTTCGTGGTCAGGACCCTCGTTCGTGTCTCTCTTTGAAAAGGCAAGCGTGTGTCCTTGCAAGGTAGAAAAGAAGGAGGCGCTGAGCCATGAGAGAAACGATAGGACAACCGACAGTCAGCAACCCAATGAGACCAGGTATCGTTGAATGTACGCAGAAAGAAATGCAGCGGATACCGATTTATAAATAGCAATGCCACTTTCATGGTGGTAGAATTCGCCCCCGAAGGCAATAACGCCTACAAAACACGTCCAAACCTGTCAAGTGCCGAAAAGGGTGAAAAAACTCGTTGTTGAAAAAAGTTACACTCAATCAGTATAGATAATCGTCGAATCTGTTCCTATTAGCTCTTATACGTTCAGATTGAAAAATGAATGAAAATGGCTCTTATGGCCGAATCTAGTTTAGGAGATACTCACAATTTCCCAAGTCAGGATAAAAAAAGACAATTTTTCGGATTTGAGTTGAGGGTGATAATATAACCCCTGCTTAAAATGTCGGGAATTTACTCGGGTACACGCCTCTATACTACCATACCAACCATAAAGGGCCCTCTTCATATGAAAGTCCACATATAAAAACTATTCTTTTGTTTCCTAATAGGTACAATAATTTACAACATTTCAAGACAACAAGATTACGTGAATCTTAAACATGTTTAAGGTTCTAAATATATATGACAACTAATAAAATTGAATCCAAAATCCATAATTTCTACTTCCTCATAATACGCTTCAAATTTAATTAATATAAACTAGAACATTATATAATTAGGTTCGTATTATTTTTAGCCCTGAATCTTGAGGAATGTATAACATGTCAAGGCAAGAGGAAACGAAAAATATACTAATTACACTCAATGACTAGATTGCTAATTGGGGGCTTATGGAACTAAAATATCAGCATCGCTGAAAGACTAATTAATATAAAGATAATATAGTTCATAGAAAATGTAAAGATCCATGAGATATTTGGTGAGAATTGTTTGAATTTAACAAGACTTGGGAGTGGGTGGCTGGACGACTCAGGCAAAAGAAAACAGTGAAGGAAGAGGAAGAGGAGGAGGAAGAGGAATGACTGAGAGAACGAATGTAGAAGCGAGTGTAACCGGTCCAAGGAGAGCGTTCTGATAACCCAGTTTCGCGCGCTATCGGTCAAATCGGTCTCCCCCAGTCTTTTGCCCAAGAGTTCCGTTTCTAGCTAAGGATTCGATCGGATCTGATCAAATGATATTCAGCAAGAACCGATCATTATGCTTCTTTATTGATCCTTTTAGTGTGGAATTATTGCAATGAAATATATTATTATTGTGCTTTTAAAAAAATATTGATGTCTTTGAAAAACATTTTCCACAAGAAAAAGAAACAGTCCTATTTTCCAAGAGAGAAACAGAACAATTTCAGTAAACGCTGAAAGTAATTATTTTAAAAATGCCTTTTTGAAATGATGAGGCAGAATATTGTCTTCGTAAGAACAATAGTAAAAAAAATTATCAAGCTGTTTTGAAAAGATAGTATGTAATCTGAAAGTACTCTTCCAAAGATGGAGAGAAATAAAGTATTTGACTTACTTTGTAGGAAAAAATATTTTATGGAAAATCAATATTGCCTTAGCATAAACTGCTAAATGAAATTAAGCACCAAAACCAAATGTCGGAGCCACGTTTCGGTGTTATTCCGTTGAAATAAAGTATGTACCTATATTGTTAAAATAGTACATTACGATACGTGTGACCTAAGTGGCCCATTTTGGCACGGCGCGATGTTAGCGCCCGAGCGGAGC
>JBAGKK010228853.1:0-43811 GCA_037177015.1 Euceroptres primus | reverse complement strand
TGAGTACTCTATTATACATTGACACAAAGGCACGATTTCTGAGAAAGATAGAGTTTTCAAAAATATAATTAAAAAAAGGAAAGATGCGACGCAACAGAATGTGTTAGTATGTATAAACTACTTCCTCGAAGACTGATTTCGCGCGGTACAGAACCGCGCTTTCAGTGTATTTAAAACCAGATATTCCTTAAAATAAGAGTGTAATTTTCTAGGGACATATTTTTTGTAGATATTTTGATTTTTACCCTGATAATGAATAAGAACATGATTCATCGCTTTGAATAAATCTAATCTTCCAGATTCACTAAGCAGGTTATTTTGAGATTTGTAGAGCTTCATCAAATTATTGTGCTCAAGTTTAGTGGATTTGTAGAGATTGTTTGTTAAAAGGAATTTCGGAGGGTCAACAACCCTACTACGTAATACTAATGAAATATGTTCTCTGATCTGATCCCCAGTCCTAAAGCATTAGCTAAAGGCATTAGCAACCCAACCCATCTTATCCGTACAATCCTCGCCTCTTCTCACTGATCATTAACTCATTATCAGGTCATCTCTACCAAATTACCTTTTTCCCCTTTCATTTTATTTCTAAGCATTACATAAAGTTCAATTTAGTTTTCATATAATAAAACATTACATAATAAAACGTTAGATGATAAAACATACATAATAAAACCAAAATCCTCATTTATAACTATAATTAATGATACAAAAAGCTATGAATTTAAAACGGACTGCGTTTAGTTTCTTCATGAGAGTCAAGTGGAAGTTGAAATAGTTTTTTATGTTATGTAGTTCGGAAAAGCTGCCTGATGTGAATCTGAAAGTTCTGCAAGCGGAAAGTCAATCAGTTTTAGCTTAGCCGGAGATCGCATCGATGAAGACTTTGGGGTGGGAAAAGCCGGTATCCTACCCTAATTGACCAATTTTCGCCGCTCAACATCCAATTTATTTCTGGAAGTCTGCCGGTAGGTGCAGAGACCTCTTTCCAGTGAATAATCTGATCATGAAGTCGATAGCCTGTATTAGGCTGCTAATTAAAAAGACTTGACATATATTTAGAATTTCGAACGAAACCTCACAAATCTGCAATCGTTCGATCTACAAAGACAAGAGCATACTAATGGATTATAATTATACCTAATAATCCTACTTACTCAGACCACAATTCCATCTTCATTCTGAAGCTTAAAAGCTTTCCGATTATGCGTTCACGATAATTAGGTATATGTCTAATATTATTTGAATACGTTGGTAATTAATAATCCTGTTCCATCCGCTGTATTCAGATTTAATTAGTACATTGCTAGAATGTTTACAGATTTGTATACACACACACACAATATATATATATATATATATATATATATATATAATATATTATAAAAGTAGACGATTATCAGGTATGTACTTAAAGAATGGAAATATTTGAGGCATTAAATGTAACTTTTAATGCAAGTAGCGAATGTTTTCCGTGTATAATTAAAGCATGCTCTTTTATTTAAAACAAAGGGATGGTAATAAAAGCTACGTTGTAAGCGAAACAAACAAATGAGAAAGTGCAGGTTCATTCTCCTGCATATGGATAAAGGAATCGGACTATGCTATTTTATTGTACAAAAAGAGGTGAAAATATTATTCTTGGTCAACTTAGGTTGCAAAGTGTAATTTTGCTTACCAATTTGAAATTCGAGTTCTAAAATGCAAATTACTTTTTTCTATGGATCATGGTTTCACCTTTTAATTTTTGTCCATTGTACAATTTCCCATTTCACGTACGCAGTCACGCGTAGTTTATATGTTGAAACTTCTATGATTTCAGAGCTTGCTCAAAGATAACACGTCGCAATTACTCAATTTTAATTAAACAAATAGTTTGGTCAACGTCAACAAAAAGCCCTGCGGTCGATTGTTCGATAAGCATGTTAAAATTCCGATTTTGCGAAACAGTTTGTCCTCGATATGCAGGTGCAACATACCATCAAATGCCAATTATCCAATCACGCTTTCATTTCGCGTTTGAGTTTACAATTACGATAAACATAAACAGAATACATAAAATTAAATGCTATTTAGATTCTGTTAAAATCCAACGTGGAATTAATTGATTTGTACCTGAAAATTGTCAGTGCAATTATTAATTACAATTATTTAAATATTTGTAAAGTCTGCCACATTTAGTCCAGAATATATCAATTAAATTCATTAATTTAATTTTCATTAATTTAAAAATTGTCAGTGAAATTATTAATTAGAATTATTTAAATATTTGTAAAGTCTGCCATATTTAGCCCGGAATATATCAATTAAATTCATTAATTTAATTTAAAAATTGGTGTAAAGGTGATCCTCTCATTTGAGAATGCTCTAAAGAGCGCTGGATAGTTTCAAGCGTAATACTGTTTCCACTTTAATTGTAAGTTGGTAAGCAAACTGAGAGGAGAAAGAGAAGCCATTGGTTACCTTCGATCCGCTGCCGGCTTCTTGAACCTAATATTCAATTTCATCCCAATATATTTAATATTATCCTATTGTTTACTGAAATCTAATAGCGTAATATATCTGAATTAACTTCCGTTAATTTGGTTGAAATTTTTACTAAAATATTTTACTAAAACATTTAATAAAAAAATAAAATTTTTACGGGATAAGCTAGATTTCTAAAGGTAGGTTATAATCCGTATTTTTGGAGAACATGTAGTTTTTTGGGCATCACGTGATTTTTTCCTGTGAGTATCTCAAAGGCAAATGAAAAGGACGTCTGATAAAAATTATGCTACCTTCCCTTTTGGTTTACCTTCCACTTTAATCTACAGGGTTTAATGCAGAACAGTGAAATCTAGAATGGATTCAGCTTAAAAAAATGAAATTTCGCGAGATTGTTATCGTATACAAAAATATAAGAGATTGGGGATACTTTTATCAGCACGACATACTTCCTTTCACTTGGCGACTGGAGCGACGCAAAATACATTCGTTACCTTTAAAATAATTAATTTGCCCATGCATGCCTGCTCACGTGCGCTTGTAAGTATGTGCATGCAAACTCAACATATAAGTACAGCGCGCGCAACGACTGGGAAATCGATGAGTGAATTTTTCGTATGTCGAATGACGTCGCATATTACAGATTCGTTGCGGCTAGACCGCAAGGGTGAATGTAGAGAGAAAGAAATATCGGAAAGGGGGTTCTGGTGTTTTAATGGGTCGTTATTGTCAACAACGATTGGTTTTATAGACGTTTGTGAATAGGCTGCCGTAGATATAAAAACGGGCGTCATATTTCGAACACGTATGTTCATCGTAAACCTTCACTTAGCAAGGTTTCTGACCCAGAAACTTTGCTTCAAAAATTCAAATGAATTTTCCACAAGAGAAAAAAGATTAAAGGTTTATTTAAAATTCCTGTACAGCTTTTATTTTTTGGATGAATTTGATATCTTTTGTCTCGAAACAATATATGAATCAAACATTCAATCAAATAGAGTGAATGGCATGTTGCATTTAGAAAACGTCATTCACAGTATTCATGAATTCATTCGCATACTTTTTTTTATATCGAAAGCTCTTTTGTTTTATTATTTTATTTCAGAATATTTGAATAATTTATTTTAATAAGTTGAATCTCGAGCCTACTATAGAACGTGAGTTTTGTTATCAGGTTGATTCGGGAAGTTTGCAAGGCGGATGTAGAACGAGGTACTACGTATCTGTGAAGGCGTCTGCAATGAGTAGACGGCGAGGACAACGTCGGCCATTGTATCGGCACCACACCTATTGTGTGAAGAATGTTAACAAGCTTTCGCAGACAGGATTCCTACGTTTTTCTATGTTTCATGTCCTGATTCTATCAGAAATCCTTAAGCCAGCAAATAATAAATGTAAAGTGGAATAAGGTATTTCCGTGTGCGGGATTCGGAGGTAAGATAAGGTCCGCGATCCTCTGAACAGGCCAGAAAAGAGAGATGTGCATATTTTTTTTTATTTCAGAATAATTGAATCTGGCAAACATGTGTTGTTAGAACAACATAAGAAAAATATTACAAAAATATTATTCAATTTTACGTGCAAAAGAAAACAAGATTTTCAATTTTTTGAATGGCTTTAATGTTGGGTTTTCATATCATAATTAAATTCTAAAAACCAATTATCTTCGAAAATTAGGAAAAATTTTTCGAATTTTAAAGTTTAGTAATTACAAGCTTACTGTTTCAATATATTGAATAATTTTGGAAATTCGTGGGTATACACTAAATCCAAAAATATCAAAACGTTACAAACAATTGACAACTATATAACCACTACATAGATATATTTATGTAGTAGTAATGTAGTTTTCAATTGTTTGTAACGTTTTGT
Source organism: Euceroptres primus (assembly GCA_037177015.1). Taxonomy (NCBI): domain Eukaryota; kingdom Metazoa; phylum Arthropoda; class Insecta; order Hymenoptera; family Figitidae; genus Euceroptres; species Euceroptres primus. Next base: position 39,449 of record JBAGKK010228853.1, on the reverse strand, counting down.
TCCAACTTCGAATAAAAAATAATACTTCGTAAATTAAAATGCTTCGTAAAATAATTGAGTACTATATTTCAAAATTAACTAAGAAACTATTTTCATAGTTAATTATACTAAAAAAGTGTAACTAGTAATTACTTTTTTTACAAAAGTAACTTAGTTACTCTATAGTTACAGAAAAAGTAAGTGTACTGTAATTAGTTAGAAATGACTAGTTATTGCTCCAGACTGATTTTTCAGGCCTGCCAGCGACGAGATTGAAAAAAGTGGAAAAAATTACCAATTTTTTCCAAAAAGTGATCGACAGTGACCGCAAAGTAAATTTGCGGTTAGATTTCCGAATTATCAATTATGAAATAGAAAAATTTTTCAATTTTAAAAAAATCAAATTTCCGAAACAAATCTGCTGGAATACCCCAAAATCATACAAAAAATCCTCAAAAATCTTCCAATACATGTCAAGAATCTAAAAAAATACTCCAAAAATTTCTAGACTTTCAAAATCTTTCGAACCCTCTAAAATTTTAAAAAACGTTCATGAAATCTTCTATAACTTTCGACAACCTTTTAGAATCATCTAGAAAACCTATTTTAAATTTTTCAAATACTTGTTCATTCGTTCAATTTTCTGAAATCTCTCAAAATCCTTTAAAATCTTCTAGGTTTAAAAAAATTTAGAATCTTCCACATGCTTCTTGATTATTCCAAAGTCTTCTAAAATCCTCAAGCATTTTCTTAGACGTTCTAAGAAAATCTTCCAGGATCTTTTGAACTCTTACAAAGATATCCAAAATTTTTTAGTTCTAAAATCACCTAAAATTTTTCAAATACACTCCAAAATCTATTATAATTTTCAAAAATATTCTACCTTGATTCAGAATCTTTTAGAATCCTCAAAAATATTTTGAATTCTGCCATAAACTTCTCAAATCTTCTAGTCTCTTTTAAATTTCTTTTCTCTAAATTTTCAAAAATAGTCTAGAAGAATTCTTCAAGATTATGAGAGTCTTTTGTGATTTTAGAGGGTTCTAAATTATTTTTCAGAATTATGGAAATTCTAACGTTCAGAATATTCTTGAAGATTCTAGAAGTTTCTGGAACACTAGCATATTTTGTAGAATATTAAAGAATTTTAGGATATTCTTCAAGATTTTATAAGATTATTTTAGAGGAACCCAAAAAACTGTAAAAGATTATGAAAGAATAAAGAAAAATCTAGTTAATTGCAGTCGATTCTAGAATAGTTTCAAATATTTTGAAGAATTTTTATAGATTTCAGATAAATTTTAAAAATTCTAACCGACTTGATAACATTTCGGGACTTTTTTGCAGATTTCGGAGGATTCTAAAAGATTCTTGAGAATTTTGGAAACTTATAAAAGATTTTAGAAGGATATGGAAGAGTTCAAAAAATTTTAGAGGATTTTATAAGATTTTGGAACAGTTTATAATATTTTGAAAAATTAAAATAGACGTTGAAAAAGTTTTTGAAGATTAAGAAGAGACTGGAAGATTATGGATCAGTCTGAAATTCTAAAGATGTTAACAGATTCGAAATTTTTTGTGAAAATTTTGTAAGATTTGAGAAGAATTTGCAGGATCTTGAAAGAGGATTTTGGAAGACTATGGGATAGTGTAGAATTTTGTGAGAAATTTTAACAGATTTCAAATAAGTTTTAAAGATACTCACTTGTAGGATTTTAGGAAATTTTGGGAGCCTTTTGTAGATTTTTGAGGATTTTCGAATTATAAACTTTTAGAATATGATAAACAAAGTCACATTTCAGCATGACAATAAGTTTCATCGGAGAAAGAAATAAAAAATATTTCTATTTTCAACGAAAAAAGTGAGAAAAGTGACCAAAATTTTTTTTAAATTGGAAAAAGTGACCATATTCAGGAAATATGATTAAAAGTGACATCTTACAAAAACAGTGACCAAATGTGAAAAAAGTGACTCGCTGGCAGGCCTGATTTATGGAATAATATGGAATAATATTATTTAGATGTGGATTCTGTTGGCTAATTTAATTCCTGGTATCATTTTTTAATTATTACCACGAACTTTAAGGGAAAAAATCTGTTTTTCTTGAATCTGTACGATGTAAATAATTCACACAACTAAATGTAGCATATAAAATGTTTATTATACGATTTATGAAATTCTTGAGTTTAGCTACACTGTTAAAAAAAACTTCAATTACTTTAGTTAAAGTTTTATAAAATTACCGTAATTGAGTCAATTTTCTACCAAAAGTAATTGAATTTTCTACCAAAATGAATGAATTTTGAACTAAAGTAATTGAACTTTCAACCAAAAGTAAATGAATTTTCAACCACAGTAATTGAAATTTCAACCACAGTAAATAGATTTTTAATCACAATAATTGAAAAGTGGCGGAAATTTCAAGAATTTTCTAACAGTGTAACTGTATTTGACTATCTGTATAAACTCAAAAAACTATTTTTTATTTAAGAGAATACTCTCTAAGAAGAATTAATATGGTTCTACTAAATGAAATATTATGCAAAGTCGTTTATCAATTGCCAGAGTAGTAAGCATTTCTACTAATCTTGAATAAAAAACTGCTATTTTACAGTAAAAAAGCCTACAAAGTTCCTTAGTAAACCCAACTAAATGAATTAGTAAGCCTAAGTGCATCAATTGTTTTCTACAAAAGCTTACTAAAGCAATTGATAAATTATTATTTCATTTAAAAACATTATTTCATTTGAAGAAAACTACTAATTCAAATGTAGAGGTAAAAATTCCAGGACTATGAGTGAAATTCAAGGACTTTTCCAGGCTTTTTCAGTTAATAAAAATTTTAGGACTTTTTCAGGTTTTTTCAGTTAAAAAAAATCAAGGACTTTCCCAGGGTCTTTTAAGTTAAAAAAAATTCAAGGACTTTTCCAGGTTTCTCCAAGTATAGAAAATTCAAGGATATTTCCAGGTTTTTCCAGATAAAAAAATTCAAGGACTTTTCCAGGGTTTTCCAGGTTAAAAAAATTCAAGAACTTTTCCAGGTTTTAAAGGATTTCCAGGACGCTAGACATATTATTTAAACGCTAGGCCATGTGGTCAATAGGATTTGTTTTTTCAACAGTCAACTCGTTTTTAGGACGTTGCACAGTGGAAAAAAAAGTACATTTTTTGGACAAAAATCTACCGGCAAGTCAATTCTCAACGAATTTTGATCGTTTTTTCTTTAAATGAGCGTAAGGCTTTCAAATATAACGAACGACTGCAGAAAATTCACTTCGACCAAAGAAAAATTTTGTATTTAACAACAAAGTTGAATTTTTGTTGTTGTTAATTTTTCGGGTTATCAAATTCATTAAAAATGGCCTTCAAACTGTGTAGCAATATATTGTAGTCGGTTAGAGTAAGGAAAAAAATGTTTACAATGTTATAAACAAATTAATATACAAAAGTTATTTTTTCCTGATACGCAATAATTAGCTGTTTGAAATCCATACCTAATTTTTATAAACAAATGTCTTGCTACCGACTCCATGCTGTCACATTTTTCAAACTGACAGACATTACTAATTTTTATAATCAATTTTTATAAAAAAACGCGTTTGTTTATAAAAATTGTTATATAATTGAAAGCTTTTTTCAGTACGAATAATGTGACATCAAGAAATCTTTGACAAAACATTTAAGTTGATCTACAAAAACGATTAAGCCGATTCATGAAAAAGTGGTCAAAATATGCATTTGTTTTAAAAAATTGTTTAAATAATTAATAAATAACTGATTGTAATCACACATTCATTTTTTCATATTTCCCACAAAAAGTATGGATCTCACACAGCTAATTATTGCGTGTCAGATAAAAATAACTTTCTAATATTAATTTGTTTATAACATTATAAACATTCTTCTATCTTACTCTGCTCGCCTAGAATCTATTGCTAGATAGTTATTACATTGTCTGAAGACCTCTTTATGAATTTAAAAATCTTAAAAAAAATGAAACATCCCAAAAGGGACGCATGAATATTCCGAAAATTCTATTTTCCCTAACAATTATTTTACTTAAATTCGTTTGACCCAGAAAGAATTTAATATAATTTTTATTTATCCTCATTGTCAATGTACCTAAATTTCATTTTTCCGAATTACCATTTGCCCTAATTTTTATTTTTCCGAATAACTATTTGCCATAATTTTTATTCTTCTGAATTACTGTTTTCCATATACAAAATTTATATCGTAAAGAAAATAATTATCTATTTATACGTGCCAAACTTATCTTTAATCACAGATTGAAGTGATAAATATTAATCGAAAGTACATATTTTAAAACTTTCGTAACACGTAAAATAAATTTTTTTAAAATTATGCAGTCAGAATCACAAGTAGTTGCGAATTTAGGTAAAATAATGTTTAGGGAAAATAGAATTTGGGAAATATTCATGCGCCTCATGCCAAAAGTTAACAACAACAAAAATTCAACTTTGTTGTTACATAACAAATTTTTATTTAGTCAAAGTGAATTTTCCACAGTTAGGCAGCCAGCCTAACCACCCCGTCTGTCTAGACCCTTTCCTACTCTACTGCACCCTCTGAGCTCGCGCTAGATACCCCTTCAATCCTTCAACCCTCCTCCTCCCTCTTTGACACTACGTTGTATGCAACGGGTGTTAGTGTGTGCGTGAATACCACACATTTATGTATGCAGTTGCACATGCATATTTACTCGAGTTGCACACACAAATAGAACTCACTGCATCATGCATCGTGCGTCATGAGCTCATGAGTTGCACGTAGGGTACCTGTACAGCAAGGATCACACACGAATAGTCGCCCATTCGCCCTTCTTCCGACCACGCCTTTCCCCCTTTATTCCGCCATGACAACATTGGACTCCGTCACCACATTCTCAATGTCGATAGAAATTCAATAGACGCTTGGAACGCATGCCACGTTCTTTTACGACTTTATCCTCGGTTTCCAGACTTGAGAAAAATATTTACCTTCTTTCGAGAAACGAGAAATGTATTTACAAGGCCGATTTTATGAAGCATTCAAATTTAATATGGGTTAAAATAAAAAAAATCGAAAAAACGACGAATATGTCCCGAGAAAATTCAGAGGTAAAACGATGATCATGAATTTAATGCTGAATTCAAACTCAAATTGGGTAACAAGAAAAATGAGTCTTATAGGCAAATGAAATCACAATGAAAAGTTCAATAATCGTTTTAAATTACTTAAAATGAGATGCAAGAAAATTCCCACCAATGGGTTTCTGCGTTACACTCTTTTTCTAAAGAGTATTTTAAAAAGTATCCTTAAAACAATCTGAAGCTTAATTAGTGAAAAGTCGGTCACTAATTGAAGCCTCCGCAGAAAGAACGTTGTATCAACACATATTTTGTATCCATGCAGTTCTATATTAGTTTTTTTTTTCTTTTTAACTGTTTTTCTATTCCTCGGAAGAGCTGCGATCGAAAATTCGAAAATTGAATTCACAATGAAATGTCAAAATAGTCGAGGTTATTTACTTCCATTTACTTCGCATGAATGTCAATTAACCTCGAAAGTGTACACATCTATGGACGTTTTATTGCAGGCACTTTAATTTTCTTTTGACTAACATAAACTTCTCCAGCGTCTCTAGCCCTTTTACTTTCCTGCGTGCCATTCTAATAAATTTAACTTTCTTACTCATAAATACTCTGATAATTCATAACTCTTTAAAACTTTTTAATTTTCTTTTTCTACGTCCGTTCAAAAGTTCAATTTTAGACGTAGAAAAGTACATTTTCGAAGTATATAACCTCGATTATTTTGACATTTCATTGCGAATACAATTTTCGAATTTTCGATCGCAGCGCTTCCGCGGAATAGAAAAACAGTTTTAAAAAAAACTCGTATAGAACTCCATGGATACAAAATATGTGTTAATACAAAGTTCTTTCTGCCGAGGCTTCAATTCACTTTGGTAAAAATCTCTCATAATTACTAGTAGTGTTTGACTAAAGCTTTAGTGAAAAGTTTAAAACAACAAAAAGAATAGTGAAATAGGACTAATAATTAGTAAAAATTTTCACTAATGTAAATTAGTGACTGATTTTTCACTAATTCAGATTAAGAGAGAATTCTTTAAAATAAACGTGTAACCAAATTTTGTTGCATCTCATTTTGAATCATTTGAAAAAAACTGAATTTTCCATTGTGATTGTTTCCAAGACTCATTTTTGTTGCAACTCAATTTGAGTTTGAATTCAGCGTTAAATTGATCATCACCGTTGAAACATCATGTTTTAAATAATTATTTTTTAGCACACAAGTCACATTACAATATCCTATGTTTACATTTTCTCAATATGTTGCTAAAATAAACGTAAAATCTTTAAAATATTTGAAAATAACATCGTGTGTTCCATTTCCTTGATTACATTTCTAAGTATTCAAAAGACTTTAAGCGACTTTTTAAAGTATAAATATGCTTTGACGGGATACACTTTTTCTTTATCATTTCTATAGATAAAGAAAGAAGTTAATAATAGTCATAATTTCCGTTTCAAGATGCGAATAGCCTTTCATGTATCCCCAGATTTGAATTTCATCGGGTCTAGATACACATTTTGTAGGTTTTTTTTAAAATGAAAGTAGTAGAATAGTTTTCCATATTTAAACCTTAAAAAATTAATTTTGACGGGAAACTTCCAATGTACTAACACAGTAAATCATGGAATAATATTTTAATCTGCAGCAATATAATTTGGTCTGAAGAGGATCACTTATTCTATTGTCACATTTTTGTTTTTCGAGTTCTCATTTTGCTGCAGATTAAAATGATACCTTGGGATTTTCTGTGAATGCGAAAAAAAGATCAAAAATGTAAATGAAATCCAAGTTAAAAATTTTCAACAAAATACAAAAATCGTATATATTTGTAATGTCATCATGGCCTGCGTTTTTTCGAATAAATGCACTTTTTATACACTGTTAGAAAAAACTTCATTGACTTTAGTTGAAAAATTATTCAAAAATTACTTTAGTTTGTTTTTATTACTTACAATTACTTTAGTTGAAGTTTTATTCAATTATCGTAACTTAATCAATTTTTCAACCACAAGTAAATGAATTATCAACGAAAATAAACGAATTATTAACTAAAATAAATGAATTTTCAACCAAAAGTAAATGGAGCTTCAATTACAGTAAATGAAATTTTATCACCAGTAAATGAAATTCCAATCACAGTAAATAGAAAGTGGTTGAAATTTCGAGGATTTTCTAACAGTTTTCCGTGAAAATATTGTCCGTAAAAAATACTTTATTCCCACAAACACGCAGATTAAATATTTACATAGGAAAGTAATTTAAAAAAAAAAGAATTAATTTCCATTAATTTATGGTCATCATGTACTGCGACCGATACTATATTGAATAAAGTGACTCGTTGTTTTCAAAAGAATAATAATATTCGAAATGGTCCACAAAAATAGAAAAATACACTTTTAATAAAAGTCATATTATTTACTATTCAATATAAGTACGATGTTATTGATTTATAACACATGCTGAAATATGTATTTATTAAATAAATTGTTAAATGTTGGTTAAAAAAACAGCACAAATAAATTCTAAATACGTTTCTTTGATCTTGTTCTCTACTATTTTAAATTATTGAACACTAATTATGAACTGGGAGTCCTACTTAAACACATTAATCCTGGTATAAATAAATATTCTTAGAGAAATAAAATTTTGGTTAAATTAATTAATTGTGATTTCACTTAATAAATTATCATTAATCTTGTCGCTCTTGAGAAATTTATATTTTACGAAATTATAAGGTTTGAGACACCTACTCTCTAAATTTGAATCAGTCAAAATTTTCACTGAATTCATTCAGTGACACATTTTTAGATAATTCATCAATAAATTTTGACTGAATTTCAGTTAAATTAAAAATTGGAAAAATATTTCAGTGCAATCGATGGAAATTCAGTCAAAATCCACTGATGAATTATAGCTAGAAATGGGCTACTGAATGAAATCAGTGAAAATTTTGACTGATTCAGATTTAGAGAGTGGAGAATATTATCCGTATTTAAATACATGCTGTCAATCAGACGTCGGAATATAATATAATTATTTAAAATTTGAAACACACACACATATGTATATATATATATATATATATATATATATATATATCGTTGAATTAATTAATTGTTAGTTTTTTCGTTGAAGTTCACAACATTGAGAAATTTCGACAACAAATATTTCTGAACAGAAAATGCGTCGCGTCTAAAAATTAACGAAAAATAAAAAATGTGACGAGACGTATTTCGTACGTCTTTAATTTTTAGAGACGCAGTTTCGGAAATATTATAGAGCCTCTTTGGAAAGAATATATGCTAGACTTCGACTTAACTTTAAAAAAAATGAATATGAGAAAAGAAAGAAAGGACGAAATATGTAAATGAAAAAAAGTAAATAAAAAATGTCTTTGAGACAATTTTAAACAACGGTGTTATTAAATTATTTACAGCAACAAGTACCTAAAGATGCTGTTACATTATGTATTGTATTACAGAATTTCAGTGTGAAAAAGGAATTATAATTTAATTTAATTATAATTGCATGAATTTATTGCAAAATTTCCATAGTAAGCAGCTTAGATTACTAAATAATTGTAACTTGTATGCAGGAAAGTTACATGAATACCTTGCATACAAGAGAAAATGTATTACGTTCCCGTAAAATACCATACAGGGATTCTTATGTGATTGTTACCTTGAATTACTTACAGCACGTTACGGTATCGTATGGGTCGATGTTAAATACAGTTATTACAACATTACCGAGGCCCGAAAACCTCCTCCGCACCCTCATTGTCCTCTTGAGAAAATTACACGTAACGTTCTTTCCACGAAAAAAATTGCAAGAAAGCAGTCACTTTTTGCAATCATAACACGTATAACTAGCGAGAAATAGTGATTTAAATTACTTCTAACATTATAGTAAACAAATAATTATTGGGCAAACTTTAAGTCCCACTATGATAAAAATTAAATCGACACTATTTTTGCCTTTCAATTTAATAAACTCTTCTTATTATTCTTTACAAACTGGTCAATTCATTGTTCTTAATAATTTTTATTCTCATTTTTCCCGGTTATTTTATTTTAATATGAAAAACGTCTCATATGTCATCACCGTTCAGTTTCCTAATATTAGCATATGTAGGTTAAAAACCGGATTGGGATTTAAAACAAAACAAATAAACTCTCATAGTGATGAGAATATAAATGTAACAATTATTAAATTACACTCTACACAGTAAACACTTGACTTTCCTTTCAATACGGTATGCTTTTTTGGGCGTTTTAATATGATCTTCGGTTGTTCTATATGATATCTGATCAACTTCATTTTGAAAGATGATACCAGATTCGATTTTCTTTTCATCAACAATCATTCTATTTCCCTTTTATGACCATAATCTTATTCTTCAAAGTCATTTCCTGTTTTTCTCATTTCCTCTCGTAACGGCTATCCACGTGGTGATCTCCACATGCCCACATGACTTCCTCGTTTCTTGGTTTCTCCGTGACTGCTGTTACAATCTCTCTTGCACGTTGAGAATTTTTCTGAAAACTGTCTTACTCAGTCCCTCGGGGCAGTTTCCCAAAATGCTGACGTGGCAAGTTCACAAACGCGTTTGGCTCAACCGGGCCATTCTACACGTATGTTAGCCTACATCTACTACATTTGCAATCAGAACTTCCCCAAGTGGAAATTAGTGTTTGCATCGGCGCGCCAAATCTAAGCTGCCAATCGACATTGCGATTTCCCTAAGCGAAACCGAATACCGTGACACAAACGAAACTCAAACTCAAAGGTTTCCCTATTTCCTGTTTAATTAACGACGAATAAAGCTGAAAAATGAGCTTATAATGGAAAATTTAATGATATTAAGTGGCCAAGCATGTAAATTCAAAAAGACTTGATTCTTTTTTAGAAATGATAAAGGTGAAACGAAAATTTCAAATTCATTTCCGGAATTTTCCGTTCCCTCTTCAACTTGCCTCGTTCCAGCTAATTTCGCCGGCAAACGGATCGCTAAATTATGCTAATGAAACACTCGGAGAGCTTATGACGGCGTTGCGCAACTGCAAGGACGAAAAGCCAAATTTCCATTCGTCGTAACTTGACGAATGGTGATTACGATCGTTTCTACTAGCCGCAATTCATTATGGACTCGTTCGGCGACCCTTCCTAGAGGAGATCTGCCCACTAATTAAGCGAATATGGTAAAACGTGGCACGCCGTAAAGTTTCTAAAAAGCCATTGCCTGCAATGCAATTGCGCTCGTTATACGACTGAGAAATGAAAAATCAGTCAGCCATTTGGCAGTCATCAACGTCATTGGACTCCCAGGAGTTGGTCAAGTTTACTGTATATGGTAATTTTGAATTCGTACCGCATATCCAGATTTCAATTAAAGGCTTATTTACATATTTACATTCCGAGTATTTATAGCTTTCTAAATCTCTGGAGACATGACTTAATCACTGCCACTCCGAATTCAATTATTTTTTAAGCAAGAAATTTATTTAAAAACTCCCATTTAAAAACTTATTTACTTTTCGCCAATAAATAATATTTTTTTAGGGCGTCATTATAAACTTTACGAGTGATCATTTTTCTTTTATTTTTGCGAACGAAGCTGTAACACGCGTGAAATATTTTACAATATGGAACTCGAAGTGAGTTACGATCGGCCATGCGTAAAACGTTATCACGCTGTGTTTAATTGTCGCTTTACGAATGTGTAAATCACGTAAAATCTATGAATCTAGAGACAGACACCCTCTCGAGTATATGTGTGTATAGCAGGATCTAACTTGCAACCCGCAATTACCTTATCTAAAGCGTAACGCACTGTTAACGTACATTTATCCGATAAAAAAGAATTATTATGGCGTAGAGGGATTGTATTATGCGAGCGTCCTGGGTCGTGCTCTTGATTATCTGTCAAATTACGCGTAATTAAAAACGAACTTATAATTTAATAATATCGTTACAATGAAGTAATAACTACTTTTTCCTACTTTACAAATTTTAATGAATTTGCTGGTATTTTCATTCCATTTTGTGAAAAAGAAATACTGCTGTTAGGTTGTGAAAGTTCTTTTAAAAAAAAGGTGTACAGTCATAAATTCACAACTTTTTGGCAACAATCCATAACAACGTAATATAATGAAAAATATAACTATTTTCGAACTTCTCAACTTTAACTCGTTTCTGCCAATAGAAGATATTGTTTGAAAAATCTGTCAAAAATCATGGATTTTTATGGGTACAAAAAGATTTTTGACATCCTGATTGAAAAACTAAAATATTTGATATTTATTTACCACCTTAATTCTAAATACACTGTAAAAAATTTTTGGGAAATTTTTCCGAAAAAAGTTTGCCAGCTTATAACCCGAACATACAATCACCTAAGCTTTACGAAATATTTCCTAACTTTTCGGAAATTAACCAATATATTCGGAAAATGTTCCAATATTCTCGGAGAAATTACCCATTTTGCTCGGAAAAACGTACATCTGCCCTTTTTCGGAAAAATTTCATACTATTTAGTCTTGAAAATTTCCAAATTTTTTTACAGTATAGAGTTGTGCTAAATTCTTTAGAGAATTAAAAAAAAACTAGAAAAATGTTGGTTAAATATGCCTCTACTATTTTTGCTGGTTAAAGTAGCCAGAAATTCTGGATAAAACAATAAGAATTCTGGTTACTTTAACCAGAAAAAATAGTAAGGGCATATTTAATCAGAATTCTGGTTAAATTAACCAGATATTTTTTGGAGTGTAACATCTAACAGAGTTCTGATTAAAATAATTAGAACTTTTACTAAAAACATTCTAGTAATTTTAACCTAGTATTTTAAGAATCCTGACTGTAATTCCTGGAACGGTTAGTGCGACTCTACTTATTATTCTCTTCTGATGATTTCAACCAAACATTTTTCTGAGTGTCGCATTTGATTCAATTAAAATTAAAAGCATCAAATCTCGGAAATAGTGTTGAGGTTGTTCACTCGTTATCGATCCTCACAATTTAATAAACTTTCAAATTGTCCATAAAATCGAGGAATATAACCACATTTTGAAGTGTAACAAATTTGAAAAGAGAAATCTAACTGCCATAATAGAAAATAGTTTGATTCAGTCTTCATCATTAATGGCTTATTTTGATCTTTAAAATATTATCTACAATTCTATTTGGTTGTTTCTTATTAAAACAGATTTGCATAAAACAGATTGTTAATTAACTAATAGTATGCTTATTTTTAATCAAATGCATCCAAATAGAATTGTAGGCAACATTTTCAAGAAAAAACTACGCTCTTAGTAATGAAGATTGAAGCAGAAATACGATTTTTTTCTAAAAAGAAAAAAAAATCTCAAATAACACTGTTCTACAGTGATTTTGATGATTGAACATTGATGGGTGTTTTTTTTTAGTGCTGAAAATGAATCTAACCTCAAAATTGTTAAAAAGATTTTGAATAAATTGGAGGTAAAACTATTAAAAAATGATATTTTGACCATTTTGAAAAGCTAAAGTCTTCTTTAAGGGCTTAAAATGAAGCCTGAACTTTGTGTTTTTACTTCAAAAAATAAACATTTAATCATTTCACATATTCATATTTTAGCGAGGTTATTTTGTTTTGAGGCTTATGGAGAGTATGGAATAAAAGTTTCCAGAATTTTTCTTTTTCTTCTTTCATTCATTCTATGAACTAAAAATTTGAGAAACGTTGAACTAAAAATTTTGAGAAACGAAAAAATTTGAAAAAGGATAAATGAAACTTATTGAAGAAGCTACCCCTAAACGGTTTAACATGTGAAAAACTACAACGGGATAGTTTTAATAATTTAGGGTTAGTTTTTCTGAATGTTTCATTTTTATCCTTGAATTAACATATAATTCTTAATTAATATAAGGATGTATGAAAGAAAAAGAAAATACACATACGTATTCTTGAAACTTTTGAAAGTGATAAAAATAACATTTTTAAGGGGTTTCAATTACAATTTATTCAAAATCCTTACGTGAAAGATAATTTTTCAGGCCGATTCGTTTTCAGCGAACTAAAATTCACTAAAAACACCCATCAGTGTTTAATAATCAAAAAAGAAATCGCATTTTGTAGAATATTGTAATTAATATTAAATGAACAATTGTAGATTCAATTATTTTTTTCTATATTGCACTTTGATTTCTATTTTAAAATATGTTATACATAATAATATGGTTATTCTCTCCAATTTTTAAATCTGTTTTAAAAATTTGATCTGCGAGAACAGGAAGATTTTTAAAGAAAAATTAATTATCGTCTTAAAATAAATTAATAATGTTATTTAACACATTCTAAGAGAAAAACGTTTAATTTATAACAGGAAAAGTTAAAAACATAAAAAAATTTCATTTTTAATAACAATAACACTAAATCAAAGTTTTATGCAGTGTTTTAAATTTACGCTATTTAAAAATGATAAAATCAATGAGGGCTCATTTTTTCCATTTAACAATTTTCGAAGCCTTCGCCGTCTTAGATTTTTAAATAAATTTCTAATTTTTTAACTACTAAATGGAAACTTAAATTCAAATAAATTTTATAAACAAATAGTTATAGTTTAAAAATGAGAAATTGTTAAATCAACAAAATGAGCCTTCATTGATTAAAATCTGGTCATTTTTAAAGGACGTAAACTTAAAAAAACTGCATGAAACTTTGACCTACAATAATTGTTATTAAAAATGATATTTTTTACGTTTTTAATTTTTTCCCCTGCTAAAGTTTTAGATAATATTTTTTTAAAATTTTGATTATAGTCAAGAAGATTGATTCTAGATTTGGAGTCTGCATAGAAATACACCTTTTTCTACTAAAAAAATTGATGTTAATTCATTACCATTCATTAAATATCTTGATATAACAAAAAGTAACTTTGAAAAATTCGAAATTTTAAATAATTATTATCACTGATTTTTAAGTAATAAAACACTTTCAATAGATCATTTTTTTCAATATAGGGTGGTATTTAATTGATAAAAATCGATAGAATGTTTGTAATCATCTCCAAACAAAAAATTTCCTCATCTAAAATTTTTGAATTTTGAATTTTTTCGATTATTAGTAAAAGTTTTTTTGAATTTTGCGAATATTGCAATATAGAAAGTACCAAATATATTCCTTTTGACGAGACGAATCCATTGGCCTATTTTAAAACCTTTTATGACCAACCATAGTTATAATAAATAATATTAAATTTCTTTTTTAAGTGCATATAAGAAAAAGTTCTTCAATTTTAGGAATATAGCAATATTGTAAGAATCAAATTAATTCCTTTTAACGGGACGAATCGATTGACCTATTACAAACCCTTTTTTTATTTCATACCTTTTCTGTTTTATAAACCAACATTACGATATTTAAAACTCTTTTGAATTATTAAATAAAAATCAACTTAATTAAGGGATTGTTAAAAAAAACAACCTTTATGAGGAAGCATATCGTTCATGAAATGAACACAATTAACCTCTTGACTGCCCACTCAATTTCAAGAAACATGCCCAGACTGCCGAAAATTCAAAATTGCATTTCAAACTCTTGATGAGGATTTTCTGAATGTGGGGCGAGAACTGATCAAGAAAATGTATGTCAATCAACATTTTCCTTTTTTTATAAACAATTTAGTGAACAAATGTGGTTTTTGGGAATTGGCTACTTTCTGTTGCTTAAAACTAACATTTTTTGGAGGAAATGTAAGTGCAGTAAAGTCTAATTAGCAACTGAATAGAAATAAACAATATATACTCATTATTTGAGCAATTTTTATAAACAAATGCACATTTGGACCATTATCTAATAAATATAATGCGTTTCTTTTGCAGGTTTGACTGCAGATATCTTGTCAATGGTTCTCTTGAGTGATTAATTGTTAATTAAAACACCTGTAAACTTATAAATACACCAAAATATTTTATGGCGAAGATTTGTCTTTTTCTGACAGTCTGGGAAAAGTCCTAAATGACAAAGATCTTTGCCATCGGCAGTCAAGGGGTTAAGATACACCCCAACGAGAAAACACTTGGCAGCGGTTTTTTTTTCTTTTTAACCTCAAAATTCAATAATTTAAAATGTTCTATAAAATCAATGGAAACAGAAATTGTAAAATAGAAATAGAAAACTAAAATAAAAACTATAACAAATTTTGGAAGAAAAATATAAGTGTACTTTGGAAAAAAATAGTTCAATTTGTAATTCTTTACTTAAGAATAGTTATTTAAAATTGTGTTTTTTCTTTCGCTTTAGAGCAAAATCATAATTTTAATTAAGTCTTCATTATTAACGGCTTCTTTTGTTCGTTTAAATATTCTGTCAAACTCTATTTGGTTGGAGCTTACTAATAAGAAACTATAATGATGAATTATGCCATTTGTTAATTAACAATTTGTATGACACAAATTTAACAATGTTTTAATAAAAACTACCCAAACAGAGACGTGGAAAATTCTTTGAAGAACAAAATAAGAAATAAGCCGTCAGCAATGAAAATTTAATAACAATTACGATTTTCTTCTAAAGGAAAATGAAAAACACGTAATTCTAAATATCTATTAAGTTAAGTTAAGTAAACAATTACAAATTGAACTATTTTTTCTAAAGTGTACTCACATTTCTTTTCCAAAATTTGTTACAGTTAACAGTGTATCTATTTCCATTGATCTTATAAACCATTTTAAATTATTGAAGTTTAAGGTTAGAAAGATAAGGGGTAAACAATGTTTACCCCTTATCTTTCTAACCCTAAACTTTACTAATGATACTAAACATCCTTAATAAAATTGTTCGTGAAGCAATATTGGCAGAAAGTGTGATCTTTAAATCTCGAAAAATAAGAGTGTTTGGTTGAGATGCCAAAATAAATTTGAAAGGCGACGATGCAAGGTGAGGACCACCGGTCCGTGGTACGATAAAAGAGCAGGAGCCAAAAATAAAGGATTTTACTGGCTGATCCTAATGGCGGTAGCCTCTTCTTGTCGCTCGCGTTGTTCAGAAGGGCTTGAGCCGTTCAGAAATCCTTGGTAGCGGTGAGGTAACTTGAGGCGCGAACGTTACCTAGCCAAGGCTGGCGGTCGAAAATGAAACCCTATCCGTATACCACTCCAGCTTCGAGAGAATGGCCATCCCCATCTATCAGGGGTCTCACGGTATTGTACTGCATCTTAAGAGTATGGAGGAAAGAGTAGCTGAAGAAGGGGCGATAAAACATAATGCTTTAAAACCTACATCTCCTTTCCTGGTCATCCACTGACTTTATCGTTACCAAGACAAGACTTTCAGATCTTGCCGAAACACCTGATACCTTTCTTGTCTCTTATAATCTTTACTCCTTGTTCCTCTAATGAAGAATCCTATGAAAATTTCCATTCAAAATGTTCTTACTGTATTTACCTGAAAACTAAGCCTGGAGTCTATTATTACAATTTTATTGTACAATTATTATTGTTATTGTTTATTCTTAAAAAATTTGTACTGTTCATAAACTGAAACTGTTCTGATTCATACTAAATCCCAAAGAATAATTTTTGATCTGAAATGGATCAATATTTTACGAACAGTTGAAAACTGCTTTAAGTATAATAATTTAAGTATAAGAATTCTAAAAATTATACTATTATTATACTATTATTATAGTATTGTAGTATAGTATTATACTATCATTACAGTATTGTAATATAGTATTATACTTATAAGTATAAGTATTATACATTAAGTATAATAGTATTCAGTCAGCTATCAATTGTATTACTATTATTACAGTATTGTAATATAGTATTATACTTATAAGTTTAAATATTATACATTAAGTATAATAGTATTCAGTCAGCTATCAATTGTTTACAACGTTTTGATCCATTTTGGATTTAAAAAAATGATGCTTTGGAATTTAATAAATAAATATAAAAAATGAAAAAGAGAGTCCAATATTTTCGAAGATGAAAACAAGAATGTTAGTATTAAGCCAGATTGGAAAAATGGAAAGGTTTAGCTTGTCCCGAACATGCTGAAATTTAGAAACCAATCACAGATGCACTAGAGCTTACGTAGCTCGCCTCCATTATCTTGATTTCATCAAATACAAAGTTCTG
Source organism: Euceroptres primus (assembly GCA_037177015.1). Classification (NCBI taxonomy): domain Eukaryota; kingdom Metazoa; phylum Arthropoda; class Insecta; order Hymenoptera; family Figitidae; genus Euceroptres; species Euceroptres primus. The sequence goes on along the minus strand of JBAGKK010228853.1, from coordinate 22,246 downwards.
ATTCTCTGCACTGATTCCACTTTCGCTCTAGAGTCGAATTTCGCGAGGCAATCAAAATAAGTGATATACCTGACTCTCTGTTTTCCCTCTATTCTATTCCACTATGGCAACCAACATCGGGAGAGAGAAAACACGTTTGCTGCATATACCTTTAGCCAGAATTGGGGGGGGGGGGGCAGTCCTTGGGGTTTAATCACGGAAACATCGGGCGGGACAAACTCAAGATGTTGTATCTAAGTGTATAAGAACACTTCTCTCGCAGAGTCCTTTACACAAGTTATAATGGATCACATAAACTATTCTATTTGGAATAAACAAATTCTTGCACCATTATATCAATTTCTTTTTTAATATATAGGGTAAGTTCAATTATAAACCATATTATTTTAAACCTGATTAAATTTACAGAAAAGTATATATTCTGAAAATTACAGCAATATACCTAAAATATATTTAATTTTTCGAACAATTAATGAAAAATATTTCTTCAATGAGTGTCACAAATTTAGAAGTGTAGCAGTAAGGGCTTTAAATGAACGTGTTCGTTAATATTGAAAATTCTATAATAAATAAACATTATCTAATGTAGAGATTCTTTCATCGATAACTATAAGGTCAATATTTTAATATTATGTCAAAATTTCTTTAATAAAACTTAATAGTAATTAAAAATGGGATGTTTAATTAGCTGTAATTTTATAAGCTACTTTTAGTGAATGAACAGACCGCTGCTGGACTTCTCATGTCACGTGTGTGTCATGTGTTGTCATGTGAAAAATATATGAAAATTATAATAAAATCATGAGAATCTGTAAAAGTACCTCATACAGATAACTACATAAAAAAAAATGTAAGAACTTTCTCAATTTCTCGTGTTTCTAAAAGTGGTATTCGATATTATTTTTGTTAACCTAAAACAAACTAACTTTTTGAAATTCAATTACTCATTGTTTCTTCCAAATGTCAAAATTCTAAATATTCATTCACTAAAACACTTCGTTCAATATTTGATAAAAGTCGTGCATTTTTCTGTAAATGAACGCCTTTTTTTCATCTGCGAACTGCATAATATATCCTTTTTTTAGTCATAACAACATATTTTGATAAAAAATATACGTAAAATGTTTGTTAATTTTGTGTTAAAATAAACTTTTTTAATTAAGAAAGAACATAATTACAAAAACATAATTATTTCTAAAAAATAATAAACAAAAAAATAGATATATAAATAATAAATATATAAATAATAAATAGAAAAAAATAGAAAAAAATAAGAAAAATAAAAAAAGTTTTTATAAAAAAATTTTTAGAGATCAAGTTTCCTTTTTCGACAAATTCTTTTTGGTTTTTCTGTAACAATTGACTCTACTTTATCTATCTTTGGTTTCGCAAGTTGGGCTTTTGTCTTTCGCAAGATTTATTTGAGCTTTATTTTTCTCATTGGCGTTTTAATTAATTTTTTGACGCCTTTTTTCTTGCCGTCTTAGCTCTTTTTTCTTTTCTTTCTTCTCTCTCTCTCCTCTTCTTTCTCTCTTTTCTCTTCTTTCTTTCTTTCTCTTCTAGCTCTTTCCTCTTCTTTTAAAAATTCTGTTGGTGGATTCGATTTTTGCCTTTTACCTTTGGCAAATTGACCGTGTATTTTTCTACTAAAAACATAATTATTTATTCTAAATAAACGTTAAAATTTATAAATAAACAGCTTTACCACGAAACACAGTTTCCACGAAAAATATAATAAGTTTATACTTTTAATTTAATTAAATAAATAAGCAAAATTTATAATGATAATTGTTTATATTTTTAATGAAATTAAGCATAAATAAACAACGAGCATTAGCAATATCACAGGATCGTATCAAGTCGTAAAATTAATTCTGCAATTACATTTTTTTGTATTCAAAAATTATATTATTGGTTTATTTCGACACTTTTATAACTAAAACAGAATTATTTATGCAAAATACTTTCTCGTCATTACTTTTTTGCAGTTTTTTTTCAATAGGGTTCCATCTATTATCAACCCAGCTCTGACAAGCCAAAAGTAAGGTTACGTCGATGGAAAACAACACAAAAAGTGTTCCTAAAGTTTCCTAAGGTAGAATGAATCGTAAAATCCTTTAGCAAATCATTTTCTCCCGTTCTGATCTACATTTTTTACCTTTATTCATTAACTTTTGTTCAGAAATATAAAAGTTATTGCAAGTTACGTCGATGGATAGTAATAAAAATACGCAAAGTTTTCTTGAACTTTTGTTTTATTTGCGAAGAAAGTTCTTGCTTAAAACTTTAAGGGTGAGTAGTGAGATGTTTTTTCTTCAATTCTACGCAAAAATATGACGAGAAAAGGTATTCCTACTTGTTAAACAACAGCTGTTTATGTATCGTTTAACTTCAAAAATATTTTCGAAGACACTCATATTTGCGTGCATGTATAGTGTATAATGCATTAAAATAAAAATATCAATGATAAAAATTGAAATTTTTTAGTCTAACTTTAAGATCCTTAAGCATTAATTTTAAAGTAGTTCAGTATTTATTTCTATACTCTATACTCTATACTCTATACTTCTATACTCTAAAGTATGCCTTAGACATGTGTGGACATCTCTTAAAGCCATTTTTTGGGTACATAATATTTTTTTACTCTGATTTACAATAATATAATTAAATTTTTACGACGGAACTTGTTATGAGGTATTAAAATCAAGATCTGTACCAAGTTTTACAATAATACAACCAATAGTTTTAATAATATAATTCGTGGACACCAAAGTGCCCTGTCTGTGGAGAATTACCCATATATATGACCTCAATATAAGTTCATTTATGATCTCAATATGAGCCCATGTCCCAACCCGAAAATGGAATATTTTAGATCGGGCTCAAACTTAGATTAAGTATTGTCCTACTGGATGGTAATTTTACCAAAAAATATTCTCCTGTTTTGTCGAAAAATAGCCAAGTTAGAGGGGGTGAAATTTTGAAGTTTTTGGTAGATACCTTCTGCTGCAAAAATATTTGCTCCTTTCATAAATATTTTTTTTAAATTTAGCCTGGGCGATTTTGATAGATTTTTCCGGATCTTTCAACTGTTCATAATCATTTTTTGAAAACTTCAAAAGACATTGATTTATCAAAATCAAAAATGAAATCAACTTTTTTTTAAGATGGGCACTTTTAATTTTTTTTTTAATTATTCTAGAAAGAAAGCTGAAATTGTTTAAAATAAAGTCCTTGAAAAGTAAAAAGGACTTTTCTTTTATTTTTGAGAAACTGAATTTCGAGTAACCTGATGTTTTCAAAAAATTTTTCCAATTGGCGCAAAAATTACGGCAAATTTTTTGCAGGCACAGTTTTAATAAACTGTTCTTAATAAACAATATTATAAGAATAGATATTCAAAAGAAAATTTTTTGATGATTTTAGAATTTTTTTTAAATTGGCAAAAATGAAAATGGTTTGAATTTGGTTAATTGTGCATTTTCAATATGAAAGTCACATGCAATATGCATAATATAATAAATACAAATGTTTTTTTCATATTTAAAACGTGCCATTAACCAAATTCGAAAAATTTATTTTTGTCCAATTTTAAAAAAATTCTAAAATCGACAAAAAATTTTTTTAATACCTATTTTTACATTATTGTTTGTTATCAAAAACTGTACCTGCAAAAAATTTGCCGTAATTTTTGCGCCCAAAGGAAAATTTTTTTGAAAATATCAGGTTTCTGAAAATTCAGTTTCTCGAAAATAAAAAAAGTGCTTTTTGCTTTTCAAGGATTTTATTGTAAAAAACCTCAGATTTTTCCTAGAGTATTTTAAAAAAATCAAAAGGACCCATCTTCAAAAAAGTCGATTCTATTTTTGATTTTGATAAATCTAGGTCAAATTTTGATACTTTAAAAAAATACTTATAACCAATGGAAAGGCCATGAAAAAATCTATTTAAAACGCTCAGGTTAAATTTTTAAAAATTATTTATGAAAGGGGCAAATATTCTCGCAACAAAGAGTATCTACTAAAAACTTCAAAATTTCACCCCCTCTAACGCGGCTACTTTTCGTTAGAACAGGAAAATATTTTTTGGTAAAATCACCATCCAGTAGGGCAACACTTAGCTTACGTTTGAGTCCGATCTGTAATATTCCATTTCCAGTTTGGGACATTTAAAAAATAAGGCCCCTTATATATGATCTCAATATAAGCTCAAATATGAGCTAATACAGTCAATTCCAAAAGTTTTAAAATATGACCTCAATATGCTCTTAATATGAGCTCATATAAAACATCAATATGATCTCAAAAATGAGCTCATACAGTCAATTTCAATCGTTTGAAAATATTAGCTGACAGGGTGTCTACTTAAATCCTAAAAAAAAATTCCCTGACTTTTCCAGGTTTTTTCCAGGTAACATTTTTTGGCCATTCAAGTATGGAATACGGAATTTTATAACACGCCCGCCCCCCGTTAAAGCACTATCTAATAATTGAGTAACCCCATTTGTTATCCACATGTGAATGTTTAAATTATAATTATTTAAATTTAATAAATTTAGAAAAAAATATGACGGATGATAAAACAGTGAAATAGCAGATGTATTTCAAAATAATGTTTATTTAATACGTTATACTCTAAGAGTACTTATGGCGTTTTGTGACAAAATCTCCATAAACATGTAATAGAGAATACAAAACGGAGACAAATAACTTCTCTTAGTTTACGAACGAAACAACGTTTATAAAGAAATAACGTTAGAAATAAAACATTTGAATATTTTCTTAAATACATTCTGTTCTGCTTAATTCTTTATTTCTGCAATTTTTTCTTCGAGTGCGATGGCTTCTTTTTGTGCTTATTTCAGAATTTTCCTACGTTTCGTTTCAAGTTCTTTTATCTCCAAGACTTTTCGTTTTCTTTCCTCCGCGTTCAATTCAAATCGGAATAAGGATGTAATGTCACGAGTTTATTACGAATAATATTTTTCCAGTCCTTGTGAATATCGTTATTTAATTTTGTTACAATTAAAAAAATTTCAGTATAATCGAAAAAATTCCCTGACTTTGAAAAAAATTCCCTGACATTTCCAGGTTTTTCTAGGGTGAGTAGACACCCTGGCTGAATATGAGTTCGTATATGACGTCAATATGATCTCAAATATGAACTCATATGATCAATTTCAAAAGCTTGAAAATAAGACCTGAATATCAACCCATATATGACTTTAATATGATCTTAAATATGAGCTCATATGATCTCTAATATGAACTTATATTAGCCTAATGTTTTTGAGTCTATATGGGTTCAATATGAGCTCAAAAATGAGATCATACAGTCAATTTAAAAAATTTGAAACTCTGAGCTCAATATGAACCCATATATGACCTCAATATGATCTTAATGTGAGCCCAAATATGAGCTCAATACAGTCAATTTCAAAAGTTTGAAAATATGAGCTGAATATGAGCTCAAATAAGACCTCAATATGATCTCAAATATAAGAGCTTAATAAGAGATAATATAGGATCTCAATATGATTCCAATAAAAGCTCATTCAAATATATGATTATATTTTAATTTCTTTCAATCAATTTCTTATAAATTAATATTTTCATTTAAGGAATAATCGAAGATATCCAAATTAAGTACCTAAATGAGGTTTAGCGCGTACGTTCAATGTTCAATGTTCAAAATTATTCTATATAAGGTACATGTCCCAATTTCTGATCACTTTGATCTTTTACAGGTCAGAATCAGAAAAATTAATTGAAACTGGCATCAGTAATTTTTTATAAATCTTTAAAAACTTATTCTTTATTAATTGTGATTAAAAATAGAAGCTAGTAAGGTTACGCTAATATCAACAAACAATTTTGAAAAGTCAGTCGGTCGGTTCAAATTTTTGAAAGAATATGGAAACAATATTTTTTAGGTTATTTTTGTAAAAAAAATATTGATGATCAAGAATTGGTATAGTCTATATAAGGTGTGTCCCAATTCCTGATCAGACTCAATAAAAACTGTAATTCTGAATGCTAAGAATATTATGACTTTCGAATACCATTTGGCAATAATGATTCTTTTTCAAGGCTTCCAGCAACTGAAACTATTTATTTCGTTATATATTTATTACATTTATCAATAAACTGAGTGGCCCGTATGAGGAATTTACTGGAAGCTTTAGAATTTTTTCTTAGAAATGATCATCATTCTAAGAAAACTATCGAAGCCAATGTTTTAATTTATGTGTGCAATTATATAAAAATAAAGAAATTGACAAAATTGGCCATTTCAACAAAATGATTTTTCATCTCTGAATAAATTATTTAAATAAACTTGTTGTAGATCAGAATTAAGGAAGATAGACTAAAAAAACATACAAATTTTATTAAAAAATTTATTTAATTCTTATGAACAATTTATATAAATACATACTCCAGTGTAGCAGTGTTTTGTAGAAAAAAATTATTTTGTACTTAAATCGTTGTGACTTATTATTAGAATGGTAATCAGTACCGAAAAGTGGTCATGAATTAAAAGTTTGTAAACACTTTATAAAATTATAAACAATTTTTGAATCTATCAAGGCTCATACGCAGACCAATGGACATAGCAGAAAAGTTAATATCGGAATAAAATCATTTGATCAAAACATAATTTTTCATTTAAAAAATTTGATTTTGCAATTATTTAAACAAGTCGTTTAAAAATGTAAGATACGGAAAAACTGATTATGCCATTCAATTCTACGTAAAAAATAGGGTCTATATGTTGGACAATTTTTTCTCCACCCATTTTGTTGTTCAAAATAAATAAACTATTATGATATTGATTCAGTGTTTATTTATTTATACTACATAACAAATTGGGCGAAGAGAAAAATTATACAACACATGGACTTTATGTACTTTTTCCGTAGAATACAATGGAATAATCAATTTTTCCATAACTCATATATTTAACCAAATTGTTTAAACAACTTTATTTAAACAATTGGAAAATCAGATATTTTTCATGAAAAATTATCTTGTAATCAAATGCTCTCATCTCAATATTAACGTATCTGGTATTTCCATTACATTGGTCTACACATGGTCCTAAATAGATTAAAAATTGTTTATACCTTTATGAATTGTTTATAAATTTTCAGTTTATGGCCATTTTTCGTTGCTGATTACCATTCTAGTAATAATAGGTCACAGCGATTTTAATACAAAATAATTTTCTTCTACAACAAAGATAATTTTTTTCTACAACAAACTTAGAACAAAATAATTTTTTTCTACGACAAACTGATACGTTGAACTATTTGTTCAAATAAATTATTTATAACAATTAATTAAAATTCTAGATAAACTGTGTATGTTCTTTAAGTCTATCTTCATTAATTCTAACCATCATCAAGTTTATTTACATAATTTATTCAGAGATAATTTTGAACAGTAAAATCCTCTTTCGGACTACTGTGCGGTGTGCGTTTACTTATATGATATAAAATTGGAACATCCACCTTAATTATAATAAATGTTTTAGAATATGTATAGAATATATTGTATCTAGAATATATATGTACATATTATTTATTGCGTATAATTGTAAGCTGAGGGAGGTCAAATCAGAATTACACCTACAGATCCACATTCGATCGAGGATTTAACGCTGCACGCGAATCGTGCAATTTCACAGGTAATTACTAAAGGTGACCAGACATCTCATAATCTCTGAGAATATCTATATCCGGCTGTGGTGCAAATACATACTACACAACCATTAGCCGCAGGTAATATAATCCCAATAATAATAATAATAATAATAATAGTAATAATGATAATAATAACAGCTCTCAGCATCGCGATGCGTTTGAATCGAAAACGTATAGGATTGCAAAATCGAGAGAACAAAAGACACCCGTAGACTGGTATACATTCTGCTTTGAATTTCAATATTAAAATAATTAGAACCAAAGCCAGAGTACAGTGCAGTGGAAACATTTCGTTACGAATTGGGTATTATGATAGCGCTCCTATTTTCACATCCACTAAAAAAACTCATTTGGTCAAAAGCCTACGGGTACATTTTTTTATGGTCCCGGTTTTTATAAAAATTAAAATAAAAAACAATTACAATATTGTGAAGTACTTGGCTACTTTTTTCGACATGAACTTTCATAATATACAAGCTATTTGAAAAGCAAACATACTCTGATGTACACTGCGCATCAAATTAATTTTATCTACCAAGTATTTTTTTCATGAGTAGAAAACCTCTCATAAACTAAAGCAATTTTAATTAGGCTAGAATATTCTGGAATCGATGCGAGCGTCTGGCATTCGTGAATCGGGAATTGATAACTGACTGAAAATTATAACAAAAATATATCATCATTATAAGGGTTTGAATGAAGGCAAATGATTGTTCGTCGTGGGTGAATAGTCATCGGAGTTGAGAAGTAACCGTTGTGCAAAGGGAGCGAGAAAACAAATTTAAACGAGAACTTTCGTCATTTATTTTTGAGACAGAACAGGGAGTCATCGATGCGACGCGAGGGTGGAGTGAGGTTCATGTGTGTCCGTGTAAGGGTTCACTCGCCCACCTCCCGTCTCAGCCGTCGCCAGTGGATGTCATTTTGGATGGATGATGACTTCGTCGTCTGCGACACGACCAAAAAATCGATCCTCGCCTTCCAAGCTTTTCTGAGCGTCTTGGAACCAGAAAGCTGTTTTCATAATTTTCTCTTACAATCGTATAACCTGCCTAATAAACTGTTTTAATCAAAAGCCTTCCTATGAAAGATTTAATCAATAGACTTCTTATGGAAGTCATCATCTAGGAATAAAGATATCGAATTTGATTCGGTATTTACTATTTTGTGACTAGAAAAATGTTAGGAAAATATTCTAAAATTATATCTTTCTCAGTTGAAAAATGATTAATTTCATCGGGACTCAGAACCGTAGACTGGTTGACCACCTTATGATCTCTTACAACAGGCGTCTGCTTTCTCCACCAACCCTCACTTTTACTCGCCTCCGTCCCACACATGCAAGCGGTAAGTGCATACTGCACATTACAGTACGCTCCCGCTCTAGTCTGCACCGCGTCGACGTAAAATCGCGATGAAAAAACGAAACGTGTCTACAGGAGTCCCGCCTGAAGTCTGGAGACACTCAGTAATTTTCAACCAAATTTGCTCTCGTAAAAAAAATTCCAGACAGGTCATCATTTTATAATTAAAGCTTCAACAAGATAGTCTCATTAGATAATTCAAATATTCATTTCATCCGAAGGGTTTACAAGTCAGGTGTACAGATACGTTGAAGGCACTTGAAGTCAGTGAAGACACTCGAAGTCAGTGAATTCACTTAAATTCAGTCAAGTTACTTGAATTCAGTTGAAGTCGCCTGAAGTCAGCGATGTCAGTTGAAGTCGCCTAAATTCACTTGGAGTCACTTCAAATTATATGAAACTGGGGAGCTACGCCTCCTTACACGAACCTTGTGGTTTACAGATTTGCCATTTTTCATTTCTTTATTTAGAAAATAAAAACATTTATACAATATTCTTTCCAGACAATATTTAAGTTATGGTTGTTCTCAATAGCTTAAGGTGGTATCAGATCATAGGTTTATTAGAAACCATATGAGCTCATATTGTAGATAATATGATTTCATATTGTAGATAATATGATTTCATATTGTAGATATGAGCTTACATTTGAAATTATAGATGATAGGAGCTCATGTTTAACATCACATGAGCTTAGATTTGAGATCATAGGCACTCATGTTTAATATCATTCAGCTTACATTTGAGATCATAGCTCATATTTCGTATCATATGAGCTCATATTTAAGAACATATAAACTCATATTTAAGAACAAATGAGCCCATATTGTAGATAATATAAGCTCATATTTGTCATCGTATGAGCTGATATTATGTAGATCATATGAGCTCCTTTTTTATATCATATTTCATATTTAATATCATTTGAGCTCATATTTGTTTAATGATGAGCCAATATATGAGATCATATTTGATATCATATGAGCTCATATTGTATATGATATGAGCTCACATTTGAGATTATAGATCATAGGAGCTCATGATTAATATCATATGAGCTTAGATTTAAGATCATAGAAGCACATGTTTGATATCATTAGGAAGTACTCAGTTTTGAAATAAATGCTCGTAAAACAAATGTGATTCGATATTGCTGTCTCATTTCACTGACTACTTCCCAATGAGCCTTACTGTATAAGCACGTATTTAAGATTACACGAGCTCATATTTAAGATCATATCAGCTCATACTTGACATCGTATGAGCTCATGTTTGACATCATATAAGCTTATATTATGTAGATCATATGAGTTCCTCTTTGATATCGTATCTCATATTTAATATCATATGAGCTCACATTTGATTTCTTATGAGCTTATACATGAGATCATATTTGATACCAAATGAGCTCATATTGTAGATCATATGATCTCCTACTGTAGATGACATAAGCTCACATTTGAGATTATAGATCATAGGAGCTCATGTTTAATATCATATGAGCTTAGATTGCAGATCAAAGGAGCTCATAGAGAGATTGTGCTTACGTTCAGCAATAAGAGTATAATTCTTCCCCCTTTTTATCGTTGTAGTCAATTTAATTTAGTTGAAATCAGTCAAAGTCACTTGAAGTCAATTAAGTGACTTGAAATCAATGATGTCATCTGAAGTCACTTGAAGTCATTTGAAGTTACTTGCAATCATTTGAAGTCACTGAAGTCAGTTAAAGTCACAAAAATTGACTCAATCTCTCGAGTTGTCAACCCCTCGTCTTATTCAGTGCCGAAATTATTTTATCCACCGCTAAAGTATTTTAGGACCTCATTTTAGTCACAGTTTTCTTGCAAAGTTAAATGGTTAGATCATTTGTAAATTTACAATGACTTTCGAGGCGAAAATAAGGTTTTCCTTGTGTTTGCACTTGAAGACATAATAATTCGAGATTTAAATGTCAGTGAACTGTTGGACAGGGAAGTGAGGACTTTTCTTTTAATTAATTTGAATGTTGTGATGCCGACGGCCTAAGCCTCTGTCTTACGATCTTCTCGATCCTCGCTACCAAGCGTCTGGATTATGAACAACTTTTATAATTAAACAACGAGGAAAACTTTCCTGGAAATATACCTCTATTACTTCAAATAGGATCCTGGGATCCTGTTGGATGCACCGAGTATCTTTCGACATGACTTTTCATTTTCCAGCTCGTTTCCCCATTGCACGAATCGCATCGGGCATATATTTGTTCGGATTGAATTACGTCAGCAAACATCGAACGGTAATGAGGTCGTGAGATGAAAATACCAAACGAACAGCGAAATATTTATCTAACCCAATACTGTCAGAGTACAATGGTTTTCCATTGAAAACTATTTACACGAATAAAATCACATTCTTAACAACAAAAATAAAAAAAAAGAAACTTGTAATATTTATTTTAACGTCAAACAAACAAGTAGTCACATTGTTTCCTTCATAGTTTTCAATTTAGGTTGAAGCTTTTTATCAAGAATAACTAGATTACTTTGGAGAAATTAAGGGTTATTGGAAGATTTCACGACATTTGGAACGATCACGCTAAGCTAATGAGACCATCGACGACACAAAGCGTCTAAGATTACCAAAGGTAATAGTGCTCTACTATTAACAATTACGCGAGATTAGAATGAAGTTTCCAGCATTCCAACATCCCAATTGCGCTACTTTCCAGGCGGTTCCTCTAACGCGAACTTTGCTAATGCAGCATACTAATACAAAGCAAGCATTACTTTTAGTTATATTCTCCGATTACGAAATTCCGTCCCAAAACGCAAATGTTCCACTTCCTAAGAGTGGCTTGTTCTGACATATATTATAATGTTACCATCTAAGATGCTTTCTGCTTCCAAAACGACCATATTACTAACATTCAATGTCGCTTCCAGTTTCAAAAGATACCCTCTGCACTCTGAAGCATTCATATCTTGAAAAAGTTTTAAATTATTGAAAAGTGTTCAGTGAGGAAAAGTAAAATTGGATTATTGAAAAATTGAATTGCACTCTAAAAAATTGCTCTTCCTTTATCGCTGCATTTTTGTATAAAAAGTAATAAGTGGACTTTTTTTAGAACATTTCCGTTATTTGTAAGATAAAAATATATTTTTGAAAACGTAGAATTTTAATAAATTCTCAAATTTAATGATTCACTACGCATTACGGTAACTAGGATGCTGTTGTCCTCGGAATTTGATGGATAGTCCTTTTAATATAACGCGACTGGATAAACTCCCCAGAGCATTATCTCAACAAAACACACACGTCAATGTCAACTTCCATACGTGCCATCGCATTTCCTTCCAAGTAACTTTGCATTTTTTTGAAGTTTATTTACGAATTATGTCAGTTATTAAAAAAGAGTTAAAATATATTTATTAATATTCCTTTATTTTCAGTAGGGAAGTAGAAAATCAGAGAATAGATGCAAGAATCGTGAAGGAAGAGTTACGCAAAGGACCTATAGGAATCTCAAAGTATCATTTATCATCCCTTGTTTGTCGAGCCTGCGATTCGATTTGCCTGATAGAAAGCTTTTTCTTCCCTTCCTTTCCTTTCTCGACTCACTTCGCACACATTCCTCTGCAAGTTTCTCTATTTTCTCTATGCTTGACTCTGGCTGCCTTTTTTAAAAGTGATTCTTGACGATGAAAGGTGGAATCCTTTCTAGCTTTTCTCATTCACTTGATCTGCATAACACTTCACGAATACATCTCTGATACAGAGATATAGAAAGGATAAAGATTTCCTTTATATCTTATCAAAGAGGGCACCGAATTTAATTCAATAATCAATCCAATTAAATTAGGATAATGATTTTTTTAATTTGATGAAATCTTAACTTCAATCATCTGCTTTATCATAGTTGCTAATATTTCTTCTTATTTTAATAACACAGTAGCATTTTTTCTTGTAATGGTACGAAAAGTATAAAAATTCTGCGTAAAAAAAGTCCAACATGAATTTATTTTCTTAATTTTGTAAAAAGGTATTTCAAAAATAATGAAAATTTTAAGGTTGTCTTGAATTTTAAATAACAACGGAAATAATAAACGATTTTCAGAATTCTAGGGCTCATTTTTAAGGTAAATTCCTGTAGAATCGTAAAAATTTATCAGAATAATTGTGCAATTTTTTCCTCCCACGGTGACAAAAACGAAACACGGAACAAAATAATTGAAAAAATTCTAGGACATCTCATCTCGCAGGGTTCGGTTTTCAGAATTTACTATTCATAATCGGTTACAAGTTGTATTTGTTAATGAATTTTAATCTTTTCTTTTTAAATAATCAGCATTAAATTTCTAAGGATACTGTTAACCCTAATTTTTCAATTAATTTCTGTGTGCAATAATATATATACCAATAAAGTGAAAAACTGAGCGTTTTCAAAAATATTATTTTTTATTTCTTAATAAATTATATGCATAAGGTCATTAGTGAAAATAATTGTAGATATACTCAATAAACAAAAATAATTAACTGAGAGTTCAACCTAATATTATAAACAAATTTTATAAACAATTATTTTCCCGTGCTTCTGAACCCTGCAAAATGTTATTTTCTAAACGATAAATTCTCAGATTTACGATAAGAATAATCGATAATAAGAAAAAATTGACAATGATTATTAATCATTACTCTTGTTACAAACAATTCTTTAACCAAATATTCGATTTTGTTATTTTTCTACTAGCTATTTTTTTTCTTTCGGCTAAACCAAATTAAACACTGTTAAAAGTAATTTTCAACGACTTACCATTTAAAAAATGACTATTTAAAAATTTTAAAAATGATTATTATTCATACAGATATTTTATCAAAAATACGTGTCAAAAACTTTGATTTGTGGTTGTTATTAACAAAGTTTTAAACAAATTGTCAACTTTAACACTTTTGAATAATATAGGTGGTTTCTTTCATTACAATTATTTGGGTTAGTTAGTTTTTTAGTCCGTTAGTTAGTCAATAAGTTAGTCAGTTAGTTAATAATATTTCAACCAGTAAAAGATTGAAACATTAATGATTAATAACTTCAACAACTAATAAATAATATATCGAAAATTTCTTTTCGAACTCCTATCGAATATTTCTTTTCAGAGTATTGAAAAAGATGAAATTCAAAAATATAAGCGAGATTTTCGTCCTGCCTAATACAGAACATACTAATGTTGAATTTACAACAAATAAATAAGCAACAATTAACTAAATTTACTTGGCCATTAAGATTGATAGAATTTTTTAAAATAATAGTAATGGTTAATATTTGTCAATTTTTTCTTAATATATATTATTCTTAAGGTAAATCTGAGCAATTATTTATCGTTCAGAAAATAACATTTTCTAGGGTTGAGAAGAACAGTCAAGTGTACTTGTTTATAGAATTTGTTAAAAACAGTTAGGTTGAACGCTTAGTGCAATTATTGAACACTTGAACGCAATTATTTATCGTTCAGAAAATAAAATTTTCTAGGGTTTACAATTACAGTTAAGTAATTGTTTATAAAATTTGTTAAAAACTATTAGGCTGAACGCTCAGTCAATTATTTTCGTTTATTAAGCATATCTACATTAATTCTTACTGTTTATGAGTTTATGCAGGTGATTTATTAAGAAATAAAAAATAATATTTTTGAAAACGCTCACTTTTTTACATTATTATTTGTTTACATATTAATGCACATTGAAACAAATTGAAAAATCTGGGCTAGCAGTGTTCTTAGGAATTTAATGCAGATCATTATTTAAAACAGAAGATTAAAGCTCATTAATCTGAAGCCGATTATGAACAGTAAATTCTGAAAACCGAACTCTGTGGCAAAATAATGCTAAAAGTCAAACGAATGCATATTTTTTAACAGACAGAAATATTTGAATTATTTCAACACTTTTTATTCGATATCTAGCTTCTTGCACTATGTAAGAAAAAAAAATTGCACACATTTTCTATGATTCTATAAAAATTTACCTTTAAAATTAGCGGAAGAACATAGAAAAATATTTAAGGAGACAGTCAAAATTTATTGATAAATGCAATAAATATAATGAAATTAATAATTTCAGTTTCCAGAAACCTTAAAAAAGATTCATTATTTCTAAATGGATTCCAGACATAATGTTCTTAGAATTACCGTTTAATTATTGAGTTTATATAATCACTTTTTTTTCAATTTGAACCTTATAATACAAACATTTCCTTTAGTATACTGACTTTAAACCC
Organism: Euceroptres primus; assembly: GCA_037177015.1. Lineage (NCBI taxonomy): Eukaryota > Metazoa > Arthropoda > Insecta > Hymenoptera > Figitidae > Euceroptres > Euceroptres primus. Next base: position 6,930 of record JBAGKK010228853.1, on the reverse strand, counting down.
AAAAAGCGTCAAATAAGAGTCACCTCTCCTTCGTGCTACCCTTAAGGAAATCTTATCAGCATAATAAACATTGAATTCAGCAATTCACCTTTCAAAAATTTTTCTTGGTTCTAACGTAACCTTAGCAGCTTCTGTTTTAATCACAACTGATAAAGAATAAGTTGTTAAATATTTCTAAAAAACTACTAGTGCCTTTTTCAATTTATTTTTTCGAATATAACCTGGAAAATGACAAAGCGATCAGGAATTAGGACATCTAACTTAATTAATATTAATTTAAAGAAAATAGAATAAATCTGCACTAATAAGAAACTTTGTCGAAGAGCTTTCTCAGGAAAGTTATTGGTTGAAAAGCTGGTGACGATGACGAGAAAAGAGGACTACGAGAGATGTGAGAGACTGGTTGAGGGAGTTTGGGTGTCAAAAAGGGAGGGGGTAATCCACGCATCATATCTCACCGTTGACAAGCATTCATGGCCCCCAGTGTCGGAGCGCTCAATAGCAAATGACATCTACCAACAAACGCCCTCTTCGAACAACCCCACACCTTCCTCGAAAACACACCACCACCCCTGAGTTGAGCAAGGTACAACACAGTGCTAGACCGTGCCCATCGGACCGGACAGAAAATTGCAGGAACGCGACCCCATGTTCTGCTAAAAAATAACCGAATCACCGTGAACGCATTCATATTTTCGAAAGGCTTTCTCATGAAAAAAGCTTTTTTTTATCGGTTGCCGAGGTCGTACCTCGAGCTTCTGTACAGCGAGTATTGTCAGATAACGTTTATTGTTACTTCACAATGTATTGTGAACTTTCGAATTTTTTTTAGGTCGCAGGAAGTAATGACTTAAAATTCGGCATATTGGTTGGGCATTTTCTAGAAATATTTTTCAACTCCAAAAAAAATCAATAATCAAATTTATTACCATTATCACTTTATATAATAAAAATATTTTGCCGCCGCTGTTTTAGGAAAATATTGTAAATCCTAAAAACAGTCACCTCAAATATGAGCTCACATGACCTGCAATATGAGCTCTTAAATTGTGAAATATGAGCTCACATGATCAACAATATAAGCTCATGCTACATACAATACGAGCTTGTATTGTGACTGAATATATTGCCTATCCTAAAACAATTGACCTCAAATATGTGCTCATATGACCTACAATATGAGCTCATACGATCTACAATCTGAGCTTATCTTGTGACTGAATATATTGACTATCCTAAAAACATTGACCTCAAATATGAGCTCATATGATCTGAAATATGAGCTCATATAATGTGAAATATGTGCTCATGTGACCTACAATATCCTCCTATATAATGTCAAATGAGCTCATATGATCTACAATAAGAGCTAATACGACCTACAATCTGAGATTATCTTGTGAATGAATATATTTCCTATCCTAAAAACATTGGTCTCAAATATGGGTTACTATGGCCTGAAATATTAGCTCAAATGATCTACAATATGAGCTCATACGACCTCTAATATGAGCCTATATAGTGAATGAATATATAGCCTATCCTAAAACAATTGACCTCAAATATATGCTCAAATGACTTACGATATGAGCCTACATTGTGAATGAATATATGGCCTATATTAAAACAATTGTTCTAAAATATGAGCTCATAAGATCAACAATATAAGCTCATATGACATAGAATTTGAGCTTATATTGTAAATGAATATATTGCCTATCCTAAAACAATTTACCTCAAATATGTGCTCAAATGATCTACAGTATGAGCTCATACGAAGCTTATCTTGTGAATGAATATATTGCCTAGCCTAAAAACAGTGACCTCAAATATGAGCTCATATTACCTACAATATGAACTCATATAATGTCAAATTTGACCTCATATGATCTACAATATGAGCTCGTACGACCTACAATATGAGCTCACATAATACATCTAAAAAACATTGACTAAAATATAAGCTCCAATATGAGCTCATACGACCTTTTATAACCAAATATAAGCTCATATTTGACGTCAATATGTTTAGGATACATTACATGAGCTCATATTTGACATTGTATGAGCTCATATGATCTAAAATATGAGCTCACATGATATACGACATGAGCTTATACGACTTATAATATGAGCTTAAATTTGAGTTCATATAATGTATCCTAAAAACTTTAGCTCAAATATGAGTTCATATAATGTATCTTAAAACATTTAACTCAAGTAGGAGCTCATATGACCTACTATATTAGCTCAAATATAAGCTCATATGACCTACGACATGAGCTCAAATTTCAGCTCATATTTCAGAATAAAAATGAAAGGCCAATCGAAGATATCCAAATTAAATACCTAAATGGGGGTTGGCGCTCGTGAAGCTCAAATATGAGCTCATATGATCTACAATATGAACTCCGATGACCTACAATAAGCTCAAATATGTGTTTATATAATATATCCTAAAAAGATTGACTTTAAATATAATCTTAAATGAGCTCATATGGCCTCATGTAACGAAATATAAGCTCATATTTTAGGTCAATGTTTTTACGATATATTATATGAGCTCATATTTAATATCATATTGTAGGTCGTATCAGTTCATATTGCAGATCATATGAGCTGATATTTAGCATTATAATGAGCTCATATTTAGGCTAATATTGTAAGTCATATGAGTTCATATTTGAGGTTCGCAAGCGTCAACCCCTATTTAGGTATTTAATTTGGATATCTTCGATTGGTCTTTCATTTTTATTCTGAAATATAAGCTCATGTCGTAGTTCATAAGAGCTTACATTTGAGCTCATATTTGTGGTCAATTTTTCTAGTATACATTATATGAGCTCACATTTAAGCTCAATTATATGAGTTCATGTTTAAACTCACATTGTAGTACGTAAGAGCTCATATTGGAGATCATGTGCGTTCATATTTGACACTGAGTTTCCCATAACAATTTTTTTTTTAATCTCCCACTTATTATTATGGATAATGCGGGCAATTTTTTTTTAAATTTCTGCTGTTGATTCTGGAAATGTAATTTAACTTCTATGTACACGGTTACATTCCCTTTCAAAAACAAATAATCAATGAAAAAAGCGTAAAAAGTTTCGTGAAAATTTCCAATGTGAATGGAAATCGTTTAATGGAAAAAACAAATTAAAAGTTTGACATCATTGACCGAAAAATCAATACGGTTATGTAATGACGGATTCGACGGATTTGTATTTGTTTGTCAGTCGCGCCGTTCTGGTCGTTAAATTAATCCCAAGCAACAGATACTGAACTAGTTAATGGAGCTATCAAATCATGGCGAGTGCAGCAGGCTGACAGCCAAAGTGTCCAGTACGTTCCGCCAATCACCACTCACTAACTCTTGGTCTGGTTACTGCTCCGTCGTTAGTAATAAAACAGAATAAAGCTCCACATACACAAAATTACTGCACTTCCTTTTTCGTACAGATCGTACAAATTGATACGTGGTGCTTTCCAAGAGCAAATTTTTATTACTATAAAAGCAACGCATGCACTCACAATTTTTACATATAATAGAGGAAGTATATAGCATGAGGAATAATGATAAAAATCATTTCCATGAAATACTTCAAAACCCAAGTATAGAGCTTATTTTTTAATAATACATATAAAATGAAATAGGTCGAATATAAAAATAGACATGAATCTAGACATGTACCTTTTCCCAGTGGAAATTTAATGATAATTTTTCATTTCTCAATGGAGCACATAAATATTAAGCAGGTTTCAAATATGCCGTGAAATAAACTCATTTTACCCAAGCCGATACTATTTTTCATTATTAGCTAATTTTACTGACAAAGAATTTTTTCCATAAAATTTCAAATAATGAGGGCAGGATATTTTAAATCTAAATTGAATATCGATTTAATTTCATTAATAAAAATAAGCTGCGAACGTTGATAAAATCACGAGTTTTTGTTTAGTAATTTTCAATACGTACGAATCGTTCCCCTGTAACGATACTGAAATAAACGGAAGTATTTCGGCGTAGATTCGTCGTTAAAATGTCGTAACGCTTCGCAAGCTCGTTGAGCAGTTATCGGGCTTTTACCAGGGCTAGGTTGACTATTACGGCTGGGAACGTCAGAATGTTAATGAAATTTCCAGCATCGATAGCGAAATACAGCGTGTCGCCAGAAATAATATCCCATCCACCCACAGGTGAAAAGTGGGAAACTAATTTGCAAACCAAAAACTCGAGAACAAACTTTTATACTTCTTTATCAATTCAACAGGGTTTCTTGAACTTTGCAACAAGAAATAAAGTACTTGTGAAAGGTGAGACTGATTACATGCAGAAAGTTGAACAAAATTCCAGACTGATCCGTGAAGTCATCGAGAAAGTTTTTTTAATTTAAGAAGGAACAAAAAACGATTGAAAAAAACGAAAGATGCTAAATAAGAATAATATATATTTAGGAAATTTTGATAATACTCAGAAAACTTAGCAGACGTTTTTGGACGGGTAAGACTCCTTTCACAGTGGGTTTTAAATTTTAAAGGGAAACCTCGCTATAGTGCTGAGGTTCGTTAAAGGAGGGTTCGTTTCACTAAAAGTTTTCCCAAAATTTACGACGTTAATCAATGTAAGTCTCTTATACACTTCGAGGCAACTCCGAAATTACGTCATGTTTGCCTGTCCATTAAACTAATACTCAATGTCACTCACTTGCCTACAAACTAACCTGCCATACTATTGCTTGTCAGAATGAAGCTTTACTACATTATTATCGTTTCTTGTAAAACGATGCTTTAATCAAGGCTCCAGCATGCTAGTGAGAGGTGATCGACGTGATAATTATCAAGTACCATTTATGCCTAAGGTAGCGTAAATTACTATTTTCAGATATGCATGATATTAAATTTTTCAGATATGCATGATTTAAATTTCTTGTTTTTCAACGATCGCTCAAGTTCTTTTAATTTGAATAGTACTGTCCATTTTTTAAGTTCATCCAGACGTTATTTAAAATTAAATAAAACTCTGAAATTTTCATTATTTTTTCAATCTCTTCTTAAAAAACGGACAAAACCATTTGAAGGGTGGCACGGCATAAGAGACTAAGACACATTTTGCTGATTTTTCAGAACAGATAAAAAACGTTCCGTAAAATCTAATTTTGAATTTAAAAAAAAGCAAACATCCCTTCTCGAGGTACGTGAATACTGAATTGAAGCATCAAAAGCTTCATTAGAAAATGTAATTAGGTTTCGAGAAAATGGAAGGAGAATGTATTTGTTTTTGCTTAAGGCGTATGTTTTCTCAACTTTGGCTGGTAATTAAAAATCCAATTTTCAAGCTCAGAAAACAAATTAAAAATTTTCATTTTAGCTTTTGAGTTCTGAATCGAAACAAAGAAAGTTTAATTGGAAAATATCATTAAGTTCCGAGAAAATGGATGGGGAATTTTTCTTTTCATTCCAGATGCGCGTTTTTTCAACTTTGGACGCTGATTAAGAATACAGTTTTGAATTTAAAAATAAAAACAAAAACTTGCTGACGAGGTACTATAGTACTAAATTGAGGCATGAAAAGTTTGATTTAAAAAAGTTATTGAGTTCTGAGAAAATGAAGGGGAAATTTTTTTTCGGTCCAGGCGAATATTTTCTCAATTTTAGACCACGAAACATCTTATTTTCAATTCAAAGACGCAGAAGCAAAATAGATTTGAAGCTATAGAGTTGCAAAATGTTAAAAAATGTTGCAAAGACTTGAAAAAACTTGAGAAAAAATGTTTTAAAAAATTGAAAAAATGCAAAAAATTGGAAAATGAAATTATAAAAAATTCCTTTTGTCACAATGTATATTAAAATTTATCTGATTTTTTGAGCCAATAATATAATTTTAGACAAAATTTGGTTTAGCAGCTTATGCCATCTGTGGGCTTTTTTACGCAGAATTTTGATAGCTTTTAGCCTATTTTAGAGAAAAAAGGACAATGTATGATAATTTCATCTGACCCCCCCCCTCCCCTCCTTGACAAAACTCCTCTGCCAAATTTAATTAATTCTTGCGGGTTATTACTTTTATGTATTTTTAAAATTCTTTTTTTGAGTACAAGAATGTTTTCAATTTTTACGACTTTTTTGTCCTAAGTTTAGACTTTGGCAGAATAAAGGGACAAAGTAGTATAATTTTTTGGATACGTTTTTTATATTCTACGTAAACATATCTTTAAAATGAGCGCCAAAATATCTAAAAACATTAATTATTTCGAGAATTATTCATAATTTAAGAAAATTTGGAAGTTTTGACTTTTTCCACAATATCTTTCTCAAAAATTATCAAAAATACTTCATCTTGAGGTCATTTTATGCGGAATTTTGACGTCATTTGTGATATTTGGAGAATAAAATTTTTATGTGTGTATTGTCAATATTATAGGAGATCTTATACAACTAACAAAACAAAAAAGCAAAGTGTAGTGTATACTTTCAATTCAGTCAAAATTGCGTACTTTCATGTATTTTGATGTGCAGATGACGATTCTGATAATGAAAATACATGATAATTTCATTTTCAAGATTGAAAATTGATAACCCGTCATTTTTAAATAAATTTTAGCAATATCTCTACAAAAACAATTTTTGGAGTTTTTATTCTTTAATCTTCACCCTGAAGACTTGTTTGCTACAGTGTACGGGTAATTGTCAAATTGAAGGCAAACTTGAAGTCCCAGTAATATAACATTAAATTAGAAACTTTTACTGATTTTTTTAAAATTTAATAAATACTTATTATCATCCTCTACAAAGTGATCAGTTCTTTTTTTCTCATTTCCATTCCTATTTACTTTAATTTAATATGAGAATTCCCCAAACGTCATTACCGTACGATGTCCCAACCTTACTTTGCAGAAAGATATTCTGATTTTCTCCTTTTTTGTAGAC